>WYDK02042567.1:0-16152 GCA_009867345.2 Toxicodendron radicans | reverse complement strand
CTCATCAAGGCTGAGGCACAAAAATAGTGTCAACCTCAGATACATAACCCTTGATTATAAAGTGTTTGGTTATTGGATCAACGACCAGTATAAGAAATTGGATTGAGTGCAACTCAATCCCACTATGACCATAGATTTATTGTTGTTGCCAATACAATCGAACTATGTCGTGAGATAAAGTTCTCCCGTACCCGGGAGTGATGAATCCTTTGTTAATCCACCATAACCCTAATACACTTCTCGATGCAACCAATCACCACCGTTCTGATAATCCTAAACGGACTACGTTGGGCTAGTGTCAAACTACACCAATTGGTGCACAAGGCGCTTTGGTGATCTCAAGTCTAAGAATCACACACACCACCATCTGTTAGAGGATTTATTCCATAGACAATGGGGTTACCATCTATATGGAATCCTTTGATGGGTCAGTCCAGTGAACTTGCTCATGAAGCAAACGCCCATGTGTCGCACCAAGTTGTCACCTAACAACCCTGACAAGTGAGATCCGTCACTGTCTTTCGACAAAGTCGTTCAACACGATGATAGCCTTACCGTATTATCTGTGCCTTAGGTCAGAATAATACTGAGGCTACATGCGCTTTTAAAATAGCCACTATAAGTGATCATAGAGTTCTCACTATCGAGATTTCAAGCACTCGATACCCATGTCACCGTTCCATCATTCTAAGGGCATATATCACTACATATACTTAAGTACGATTTACACGATATAATAAATTGCCTTTGATTAATTGAATAAACATGATACAAATGATTTGATTACAAAATCGATTGGCTCTTGGGCATTTACCCTAACAATCTCCCACTTGCACTATAGCCAATTGTTAATGTATTTAATACCAAACGACGCTAGGTACTTATCATGCTTTTGCTGCGACAGAGGCTTTGTCAGCGGGTCTGCAATATTGTCATCCGTGAACACTTTGTTTATTTGCACATCTTCTCTCTAAATGATTTCTCTAATAAAATGAAATCTCTTAAGAATGTGTTTGGATCGCTGGTGAGACCGTGGTTCCTTGGCTTGAGCAATAGCTCAATTGTTATCACAATAGATCTCCACTGGATCAATAATACTTGGAACAACACCTAGTTCAGTCACGAACTTCTTGATCCAAACCGCCTCTTTGGCTGCATCTGACGTTGCAATATATTAAGCTTTAGTTGTAGAATTCGCTTCAGTGCTTTGTTTTGAGCTTTTCCAACTGTTCTCTCTCTATGTTTTGCAGGTCTACCAGATAGTCAGTGGCCTCAACCTCATCAAATTACTCAACGACAGATTTAGCATCTACAGTTTGCCGCCCACCGTATAGAGAAAGGGGGATATTTAGACACACCCGCCCTTGACGTTGTGATGCAAGTCGCTAACCTCACAACACTAATCCAAGTCAATGCTGGGAAATTCAAGGCCTTAGAGGCACAAAATGCGACCATCCGAGCATAGAACTAGATATTCCAAGAACGGTTCAACCAATTTTACTCCTTCGACTTCACCCCTAGATAAGCACCCGGGAGATTTCAAGTCTCTATACTGCCAATGCAACCCCTAGTAACTCCTACACCTGAAGAGCATGCAAGCCAACTCAGCCACTCTTATGTCACAAACATACCCTTAGCCGAGTTAACTCAGTTAGAGTAGACTCAACCCACACTCCCCCCTTCCACATTGATCACCTTTGCAATGACACTCCCACCCTAACAAACCTGACCCAATAATATGTTCTTGTCACACCAACTATCCTCCAAACAAACCAACACATATTAGGAGGACCCTTAGGCTGAGTCGTCCAGTTGGGATCGACCTTACCTCATAACCCTAGCCACCCCTTGGTCGTACTCCACAATCCGAGTGGTAATCATCATACACATCATAATCCTCACCCCCAACCTAAGCTCTTTCATCACTTCACCTTTAGAGCAGCTTTTTGCTAAGAAGCTATCAGAGATGGAAGCCATGATCCAACGTATCCCCAGGGCACCCGTCCCAGTTAGGAAGAGCGTGACTGAGAGTTACGCAGATTCACCTTTCGTGGATGAGATCGCCTTAGTAGAGATGCCGAAGAAGTTCACTTTCCAAAACATGAAGCCCTATGATGGTGCAGCTGATCCAGACGATCATATAGCATCATACAAACAAAGAATGTTTATAGTTGCCATTCTAAGAGATCTCCAAGAAGCGTGCATGTGTAAGAGTTTCGGCTCCAGCCTAACCGGACCAGCCCTCTAATGGTACAAGAACCTCTCCAATAACTTCATCGCCTCTTTTGCCCAACTTACAAACACTTTCGTTGAGCATTTTGCAAGTTCGAAGAAATTAGAGAAGCTGTCAGATTACCTATATCGAGTGCCTATGAGGAGTTACCTTGGACGATTCAACCGAGAGAAGGTATCTATACTCAACTACAATTAAGAAACTGTTGTAAATGCTTTCAGGAAGGGCCTCTTACCCCAAGGAGAACTCTATAAGGAACTCATCAAATTCAATTGTAGAATGCTTGGCGACGTTATGTCTCGGGCTTGGACAGAAATCAGATGGGAGGAAGATGAGGCCCATAGGCAAAAATATATGGTTAATGAAGGCAGACGCATTAAAAGGTTCAAACGAAGAGACACTCGTCTGCATGAACCTTATCCAATAGCCTCCAGAGGTAGGACGGGGTTAGAACACATAACCCCCTCAGCCCGATCACTTCGGTCTGACGATAGGGCACCAATTCAACCTAACCACTTCAAGATGCCATAATACAACTTGTCAATAACCCAGTGGAAGTTGTAGCTGTAATGGAAGAGATGTGGAATTCAGTTAGATGGCCACCAAAGCCTAAGTATGTCGGGTCTAATAAGGACACTTCCAAGTGTTGTGAATTCCACTTTGATCATGGCTATAACACTGCAGACTGCATCGCTCTTCCTCTTGAAGTCGTAAAGCTGCTGAAAAGAGGTCATCTCCGTAACCTGTTCTCTGAAAAAGGGAAGTCCACCCTTGAAAAGCGAGACCGACAAGTAACATCACCTCCCAAAGATCCAGTGCCAAATGACACTTGCAACGTTATCTCCGGGGGATCGGAGGTTAGTAGAATGAGCTACTTTTCTACCAAAAGACACTCTAGAGTCAACCCGGACGTTTATTGTTATCAATCACCATTAGAAACACCTACTAACTTGACGATCACTTTTGTAGACAATGAATCTCTGACACTTGCAAACCCCCACCATGATGCCTTGGTCATCTCCCTGCAGATTGCAAACATACTAGTCAAGATGATACTTGTTGATGGAGGGTCATCAGTTAACATCCTACTCCTCTCGGCCTTGAAAGAAATGGGGATAGATGAATCGAACATCAAGAGACACCCAAGCATACTAATCGGGTTCAACTCCCAACAACATTACACCATTAGTGAGATTGCCTTGCATGTCTACACAAGCGGGATCAACTTACAAACCAGGTTCATGGTCCTCGACAACCCATTTCCATATAAGATCATACTTGGTCGCCCATGGATACACATCATGAGAGCAGTTCCACCAACCTTCCACCAAATGGGGTGTCAAAGAGATAAAAAAATATTAGAGTGTCTAAGAATTGCTATCAAAGTGCATTCAAGACTAAACCAACCATCTTGTAGCAATTATAGACTAGTTCAATAGGGAAGGCCGAGCGAAATCACCCTGCCATGGAAGAGTTAGATGAAGTGCATATTCACTCAAATCACCCTGATAGGAAGACAAAAGTGAGGTCCCAACTTGATCCAGGTTTACGAGAAAGACTGGTGGGATTCCTGAAAAAGAATCATGACTGTTTTGTCTAGTCTCATGCTGACATGACCGAGATCAATCCATATGCCATAGTCCACAAGCTCAATGTGAACCCATACAATGCTCCAATAAAGCAGAAGAGAAGAAAATTCACCCCCGAGAGAAATCGGATAATTAATGAAGATGTCGAAAATCTGTTGAGCATAGGTTTAGTCCGCAAAGTGCACTACCCCAACTGGCTAGCCAATCTTGTCGTGGTTCGAAAGAAAAATGGGAAGTGGAGAGTATGCATAAACTTCACAGATTTGAACAAGGCATGTTCAAAAGATTCATTTCCCTTATTGAATATAGACATGCTCGTTGATGCAACAGCCAGACATGAACTACTTAGCTTCATGGATGCCTTCTCTAGATATAATCAGATTCACATGCACCCACAAGACCAAGAGAAGACAACTTTCATCACAGAGAGAGAGATATAATGTTATAAGGTTATGCCATTCAGCCTCAAGAACGCCAGTGCAACCTACCAGCGACCCGTGAACAAGATGTTCGTCGGCATGTTGGGGGATACCATGGAAGTGTATATAGACGACATGATGGTAAAGTATTTAATGGCCGAACAACACCTGGAACACCTCAGTCAAGCATTTGAAGTCCTCAGAAAGTACAATAGGAAACTCAACCCTGCCAAGTGCTCATTCGACGTCTCCTCAGGCAAGTTCCTCGGCTACATGGTCACATAGCGTGGCATCGAGGCAAACCCAAGCCAGATACAAGTCGTCCTGGGTATCGCCTCTCCAACATGAATCAAGGACATCCAACGCCTTACTGGAAGGTTAGTTGCATTTAATAGCTTCATCTCAAGGCCGGTAGACAAGTACCATCTGTTCTTCGCTGCCTTAAGAAAATCGAAGAAATTTGAATGGAGTCCGGAATGTGAAGAAGCACTTCAACAACTGAAGCGATACTTGACAACACCACCATTGCTCTCCAAACCAAGAGATGGGAAGTGACTATATACTTACCTGGTAGTATCAGAGAAGTCTGTCTCGGTAGTGTTAGTATGAGAGGATGAAGGGAAACAATCTCTAATCTCTAATCTACTACATCAGCAAATCAATGGCTGACGGAGAGACATGCTACAACTAGCTTGAAAAGCTCACCCTAGCTGTGATAATCGCCTCCATAAAACTTAGACCGTATTTCCAGTGCCATTCCATAGTCGTCCTCACCACCACTGCATTGAAGAAAGTACTCCACAAGCCAGAACTATCAAACATGCTTCTTCATTGGACATTTGAACTCAGTGAGTATGTTGTCTCTTTCCAACCTCACACTGCTATCAAGTCTCAAGTGTTAGTAGAATTCATTGTCGACTTCACTCCTAACACTTCAGTTCAGGCGGAGAAAGAGCTACTATGCCTCACGGAAAATATGTCCTCCAAATGGGATTTCTCGGCTAATGGGTTGAGCAACATGAATGGAAATGGCTTAGGACTCATCCTCTCCTCACCTCACCTCACCTCACCTCACCTCACCTCACCTCACGTCACGGGGACGTGTTGTAACAAGCTATCCGATACGACTTCAAGACCACTAATAATGAAACTGAGTACGAAGCACTCATTTCCGGCCTCGCACTCGCAAAAGACATGGGGATAAAAAAGATAGAACTTCGCTCAGACTCTTCGCTGGTGGTAAACAAACTCCAAGGCTTATACTAGGCCAAAGACTAAAAAATGACAAACTACCTTGAGATGGTGAAGGAGCTTCAGTCAACCTTCGAAGAGTTCTCTATCAGTCAGATACCAAGGAATGAGAATAGCCATGTCAATGTTTTAGCCAACCTCGGCTCATCCATAACGACCAATGAGTCTTCCACTATCTTATTAATCCTCCTCCAATGGCCGACAGGATGGAAAAACTCCCCTTTAGAGATATCTTCGGTTGACTTAGCATAATCATGGATGTCACATATCCTCAAATATATGACAAATGACCAACTCCCTCTAGACAAGAACGGAACACACTGATTGAAAGCAAAATCTACAAGGTTTACAATCCATGACGGTCCTACTCCGGTCCATACTTGAAGTGCATCACACCAATAGAAGCTAGACTTGTACTTGTAAAACTACACGAAGGGGAATGTGACAATCATTTTGGAGGGTGAAGCCTTGTCCATAGGGCTTTGCCGGCCGGGTTCTATTGGCCGCCCATGCGCGAGGACTTGATAAATATGTCTGTGACTGTGATAATTGTCAAAGACATTCCAAAGTGTCTCACTTACCACTAGAAAGACTTAAGTCCATCCTTACTCCTTGGCTGTTTATGAAGTGGGGTACAGACCTAGTGAGGAAGTTGCCAACTGCACCAGGCCAATGAGTTTACATGCTTGCAGTCACTGACTACTTCACCAAGTGGATAGAAGCCGAAGCGTTCACCCAAGTTCAAGGTTGGGAAGTGAAGAGCTTTATATGGAAGAATGTGGTATTCCGATTTGGCCTGCTAAGAGAGATCGTCCCAGATAATAGATCGCAGTTCATTAGTTTAGGGTTCCAAGACTTCTATCAAACATAGGGGATAAAGTTAAGATTCTCAACGCCTCGCTACCCACAGGAGAATGGTTAGGCCGAGTCATCAAACAAGACTATTATCCAAACGTTGAAGAAACGCCTTCAAAAGGCTAACGGGGCATGGGTTGTTGAACTACCAGGAGTTTTATGGTCCTATCGCACCATTTACCGAACATCGACGGGAGAAACTCCTTGCTTTCTAGTCTATGGATCAGAAATGGTCATTCCAACTAAAGTTAGGATTCCATCAGCACGACACGACAAGACACCAATGGCTCTATGAACAAATCAACGACCAACAACTCCAATGCAACTTGGACACTATCGATGAACTCAGGGATCATGCCTCACTAAGGATATCGACCTATTAACAGCAGATGGCCAGACACTACAACAAGAATGTCCGTGCGAGAGCCTTTAAAGAAGGAGATTGGGTACTTCGTTGAGTCTTCCAAAACACAAAAGAGTTAGGAGTAGGGAAGCTCGGCCCTACATGGGAAGACCCATACAAGATCACTAAAGTCTCGGGACACGGAGCCTATAAGCTACAGTCTTCCGAAGGTCGAGAGATAAACAACAGTTGGAACACTGCACATCTGAAACGATACTACTTTTAGCAGATTAACAAATCCATTCATCATCACTCATGTGGGTGGCAGAGTGGGCTTGTCCACTACCTCCAACTCTCTATCAGTCATCTTCGCTCAGGGCAAGATTTAATGTTATGTTTCAAATTCAATAAAGTCGAAGTACATTCAGCATATACTCCCTATGACTAGACAAAGCACTAACACCCAAGACATATAAATAAATCAATGCAAGAACAAAATTTCATCTATAAATGATAATGCGCCACTCGGGCTACAAAAAGATAACAGTCACCAAAACAAGTAAAAAGCCGCATACGACTTACAAAAGATAACTAAGCTGGAACAAAAAGTCTACGGTTCATGCTGACTAGTGAGATCCACCGGAGGATCATCCCCCATGGAAGTCTGGGTCGTTGGATTTTCTTTTGATGAGGGTTGGATTAGGGACTCATCCTTAGCAAAGTCAAGAAGATGGTCTTCAAGATCCTCACCTCTGGTTCCCTCAGACCGACCTTCCAACTTGGCCTCCATCTAACGCCAAAGGTCAATATCGCCCTCTGGATCCCACTGGGTAGGCTAACCGACTTTATACTTGATCATCAAATCAGCTCGAGTCTTCAGCATCGCCTTGACAAAAACAGATTCAAGATGGCTAAGCAAATCAGCGTTTTCTCTCCGCTCGATTTCCAATTTGGCTTCGGTATCCTGCATCTTTGCTTCAGCAACGTCTAAAGCAGTCTTCATGTCATCATACTTCTCTCTCCACACTTTTTCGGCCGAAGCTGCCTTAGAAGCACTTTTCCTCAAAGTTGCATTAGTGTTGGTGAGATCTTGGATCCTCTTCTTCTGATTAGTGATCAATTGCCTTAGATAAAGGCTCCCCGTGAGAGCCTACACAATAAGGAAAACTATGGTTAAATATGAACACTTGAAAGAAAAAGAAGTATGTAAGTCAGAAGCGAGCATACTTGAAGAACGCATGATACGCTCCAATTTACCACTCTAAGACTCCCCAACTTGTCAAGTCGACGCTGGTCCTCAGGAAACAAGAAAGTGTTTGCTACCTCGCCCATGGTAGGAGTATCGGAGTAGGTGGAGATAGATGCTGGTAGAGTAATGGTTAGTGCCTTCCCTTCCTCGTCCACTATAGCCCGAGACGTGCCAGCTCCACTATGCTGTACTTGGCTCGTGATAGTTGGGTCAACTGAGACATTGGTGGTCTCAACAACCACAACTTTAAGAACCCACTTCCTCTTTTTGTTAATTTGATCAGCGTGACACTTAGCTATTACTTCCTTCGGATTAGGAAGCTTGAACGCTCCCTTCATCAACTCCTTTGCAAATGCGAACTCCTTTGAAGTCAGTAGGTTCAAATCACTCTCGCCAAACAAAAGTTCATTAGAATATCGAGCAAGTAACAAGTCCCGACATGCTTGAGAGGAGGAAGAGGCCTACCTCTTTGGAAATCTTCTACGTTCGCCCACAAGTGACTGCTCCTGAGGCTTGCCTTGGAAAACAATCTCCTCCAGTCACGCTCCTCCGAAGGAATCTCAAGCAATCTATTAGTTTGCACGTCGAGGTGATCACAGCTTTGTCCAGCCCTGTTATATGCCAAGTCTTCATAGGAAAAAAAATGAGATTCAATCAACACGTAAAGAGATAAGATGAAAATACTTACTAGTTGCCTTCCAATACGAGGGAATATCCCTAGCACCACTTGGGTCGAAGAAAGACTTCTCGTCGATATAGAAGTAAGCATCCTTCCATATTTTGTCACTCGACCAAAGGTAAGTAACGATATGCTCTCACTCTTTCCTTAAGCTCACTTGGTAGCATTCTTTCTCCTTGTCATGCTCCCTAAAAGTGTAGGAGTAGAGGAAGTCGGTTAGATCGAACGACAAACAAAATCGCACACTTAACAACTCAAGTGAGAGTAACAACCTCTACCCATTTGACGTCAGTTGCGATGGTGCGACCATGAAGTGATGAAGAACTTCATGAATGAGTCTCGGAAGCAGCGGCCTCAACCCATCATAGAAAGGCTGCTCGTATATGCTCACCCATCCTAGGACATTCCAATCAACTCTTTCATTCACCATTGACACTCGAAGACGGACCGATTCTGGAAACTTGTACATGTATCTTAGGGGCCAAATGTCATACGTCGTCAAAGCAGAGGGCGGGTTAAGTGTTAGTATGCCACACCCTAGTTGACTAGGTTCGTCATCACCGGAGCTCCCACTAGTAGATGCCTCATCATCAAATTAGGACTCATAGATTTCACTAGGCCCAACCCTACCTTGTTGAGTAGCCTCATCAGGGGAGACTGCCACATTCACCCCTTGGTTACCAACTGGCTCTCCTTCAGGTAACACAACCATGGTTGGCACATCCTCATATTCGTTACCATGCTCCATCATTTGGCCAATATCTTACCGTCTGTCTTTATGAAGAGAGACAATTCTAGTCTCGGTCGCACTACACAGAGCCAGATGTTATTAGGCAGAACGGTTCACTTAATCGATTTCACTCGGCTCGGGGCTTGGAGATCGAGGGAAAGTAGTAAAGAGGCAAGTGGAAAGTCTAGCCTATTTAATGCACCCCCTAGACTCGACCTTGATGGTGCGAGTCAACTATCTTTAAGAGCGTTGAATGTAGTTGCGTCGGTTCGGTCTAAATAGAACGAGGCAGTTCAAAAGACGCTTATAGTGTCTCGCCCTACTTAAACCGACTCAAGATTTAGAGCGTACTCAATTTACCTTTCTGCCCCAAGAACAAAAACCCAGAAAAGTTATTATACCAGTAGAAATCCAAGCCTATTTACCTCAAAAGCCACACACCCTTGTGCTCCAAAAATTTCCTATAAACAGCAACTAAATTCTAGGAAAACCCTACTTTAAATCACACCAAATCCTTTCTCCTATCTTCGAGGTCTTAACTTTTGAAAAAGCCTTCAAAGCTCTCCCTAGAAATACTCAGAAAAACTCCAAAACCCCAAACGCAAAATTGTAAAATCTCGTTAAAAGACGATCCTATGGTAGCTAACGAAACTTAAAAGGTAAGCAGTAACTAAAAGTTAAAAGGAAACCAACTGTTACCTTAATTTAGCATTCAAGAAATGCCACAGCCGTCGCAAATCGTAGCCTCCTTTTTTTAGAGAGGAAATTCTCTATCAAGAAGATAAGTTTTGAGAAGAAGAATAGTGCGAGAAAAGAAAATGAAGAGGATAGGTTTTTATTGGAAACTCATCTCACATTTAATGCCTTTCCAATCAAAGGACATGTGTCAATCGTAAGGGATGCTTCAGAAAATGAAAACTTTCCAACTTCCCACCCATAAAAAGCAGCCTTATCACCGTCCACATGTCTTGGGTTGTAGGCCGGAACCCCATCCAAGGACGACGCGTGTAGCAGATCCACTAGTTAGGATTAGAGAAAAGTGAATTTGATTCTAAAGTCTCTTTTCTTCCCGCGGCTTATCAAGTTTGACCTGGCAACAAGGTGTATCAGAGGACGCTAATAATCCCGCGAGTCGAGGCATCGATTGGTTCGGTCCAGGAACAGCGATTGGTACAATCAGAACCGTTTGACACTTCACTTCATAACAACATCATTTCTCTGAAACTTTCTATTGTCTACACTCGACACAATTAAACCGGTCCTTATTGGATTTGTAATCCCCCCACTTGGTAATATTTTACCTTTACATGGCCCAATCGTGTCGTGCCGTGCCATGCCGTGCCATGCCGTGCCGTGCCGTGCCGTGCCGAGCCAAGAGAGCTCCCAAACTTGTACTCGAGGTCGTACCTTTCACGACATTGGCAATGCAAAGCAGTCATTGGACTCCTTGGATAAAATGGAAAAGCTTAGCAAACACCTGGTTCCCCCTTCTTTTAGTCTCATTAGGCCATGTTGAATGGAAAAATTTTATACTTAAGCTCTAGAGATCATATGGAGTTCTCCGAGATTATTCAGATAGTCGATTCACTCGGGATCCTACTCTTGCCAGCCCATCACATCTGAAGAATAGCCTACAAAGACTATTCTCCTGCTTCGATTTTACAGGGACGAGTCTAATTAACGAGGAATAACACAACATCAAAATTGTTAAACCTTGTTGATGCTCGGCCTAATGAGACAGAGCCTCACTACTTGAACGAATTATTAGCCTCTATTTCCTCCCAAGTCGATGCTCTTAATTTGACTCTGACGAAAAAACTTTCACACCCTCGACGCTTCAGATTGATGATACTCTCGCTCAGATCAGTAAGATCGAAGTAACCAACCCAACTGAAAATTTGATATCACTCTCCCTAAGTAGACTGAGGCTTATCGCCCAAGCTAAAATTGATTTCTTTTGAGTAGATCATTCGTTCTAATGAGCCTTGAAGCACTTACCAGTTCAGTCCGCAAAACTCCGAATTGATCTACTCTTTAAAGCTATGAATTCTTTAACTTCGAGAGTGGGGGATAAACTTTATGGGCTAAAAATTGTACTGGGCCTGACGAGGACGCTTAAAAGCCTATCTTTGTGAGCTACCCATTCCACTGGTTGGGCCTCCATCCAAGATTAAGCTTAATCGGGCTCCGACTCATTTACCTATGTCTATCTCGAAATAGGATTCAAACTCCTATTTACTTTCCTCTTCACACAAGATTCAATATCTCATTCGAACTGGTATCTATAATCCAATAATGGCAAGTTATTGATGAACTTCATATTTACTTTAACTCTTACTATCAAGGAACTCCTATTCCAAGAAGGAAAGGATTCCTAGTTTGATAAGGCTAAGGACTTCGAATCCTATTGGGATATTAGTCCCACGAACTCCTGTATAAGTAGAGGCCCACCCTCTCACTAGGGACTCACAAAAAGCCTTCCCAATTAGCTTCTCCAAGTTCATACTTTGAGAAACAGTCGTCGAATTCCACCGTGAACGTTAGTTCCGACTAACTTCACCACCCTTCGCCTCTGTGAAGTTGTGCTCTAGCCACTTTACTAACCTACCCTGGCTACATTAGCACGGTAAACCTTTCCCGTTCTCAGCCTTTACTAAATAAGCCTTTAACCATACTAACTTCAATGTCGGAGTGCTTATGATAGACACCACATCGGTGTCCCACGTGAGCTCCATGTTCTCTCTCTTTGTTTTGCAGGTCTACCAAATAGTCAGTGGCCTCAACCTCATCGAATTACCCAACGATAGATTTAGCATCTACACCAACCGTCGATCGAAAGTGGCTGGAACGGCGTACGAACAACCTAATATGGTAGATTATGCACTGATCTGGCCTGAAACGGCCGTATAGATTTGGCTGTTAACAACGACCAGATCATGGCAGTTTTTGATTAGACCGACGTCTGATAGTCGGTGACGACAACAACAGTGGTAGTGGGTGGTGGAGGTGTTCTGGGTAAATTGTTTTCAAAACAATGGTAATAATGTCCTAAAATTTTAATAGTTAAGGGTAAAATTATAACAAAGTTAAGATTACCATAATCTTAAAATACCTAAGCAAATGGTGTTATTTATTAGTGTAGTTTCCAAATGTAATGATTGACTCTTTGTAAAACAATTACAAAACAAATATTTTTTTTAAGGAGAGAATTTTTTCTCTCATTTTTAATTGAGCACGGCTCACGTTAGCATGCTAACGTGCTTTGTTGTTCCTTTTGGCTGGAATGAGCTCATGTTAGCTGAATCCAGCTCACGTTAGCATCATCTGAAGCCGTCGGTTGTTTGGCTTTTTCGGCCGATCCCGACCTCTAAAATCACTTTTGAAATCATCATTGAACTCCTCTCGACTCCCTCCTCAAAACCCATACCCACTCTTGCCAGTTTCTCTCATCTTTTTCGGCCATCTCCTTCTTGCCACATTATGAAATTTGGTAACTTTGTGGTCCAGTTCAGATCGATCGAGAACAACCAGCCTCAACCGAACACACCACCTAAATCACCTCTTGTTGTTGTTTGTGGTGGTCTGTTGTGTGGTGGTCTGTTGTGTGGTCGTTGCTGACCTCCTGATCACCAGAAATTAGTGCTCAAAGTTGCACCCACAACCTGTTTGAGGAAAGGCCTCAACCACCTGCCAACTAGGCTGCTTGGGTTTTAGCTCCCGTTCTCAGCCACTACCTCCCCCGGCCTTAGCCACCTCGCAAACACCCTTCAAACCATCCTAGCCACCTTTCCCACCACTTCTTTACCCATTTAACGACATTTTCTAACCACATCCACCTATTCGACAAAATGCCCGAACTAACCAAAACTCATCCTCCCAACCCTAACCCTCTTCCCAAACCGCTGACAACTGCCCCTCCCTCACAGGGTGGTCAATCTCAGCCCAATTTCTCATGGGCTGATAAGTTATGAGTATCCAATTCCAAATCTTCTTTCAAGCTTCCCCATACCCACCATAATGTGGAAGAAGATAATCTGGTTGTTAAGCCATCGACTATCTTGCTCGAGAAGGGTCGCGTTCAATGGCACCTTTGCGTTGTGGGATCTTTCTCGGGATGCACAATGCCTTACCATGCCGTCAAGTCTATAGCTACAAGGGTATGGAATTCTTATGGACTTCGACAAGTCCTTCCAAATGGGGAAGAATTTTTCTTCCGTTTCACGAACGAAAATGTCGTCAGCTCAGTCTTAGTGGATGGCCCATGAACCCACTGACTGTCCTGGAGTTTCCCAGATAAAAAAGATTCCGGTTTGGATACGTTACATGGATTGCCCTTTGCTCTTTCGTCGCATGAGGGTTTAGGCTTTGTGTCTAGTGTAGTTGGCCTCCCGTTATGGTGCGGCCAATCGACTTATGAGTTCACCTAGCTTGATTATGCTTGGGTGCGCGTGGAGATCGATGCTGAGAAGCCTATATTTCATCGATTTACAGTTAGTGTGTTCGACCTCTTAGCTGAAGTCAAAGTTGCTTATGAATGGAAGCCAAAGTGGTGTCCAAAATGCTGTGTGTTTGGCCATGTTTGCCACCCACCAAAGGAGGTACTAGTGCCTTCTCAGGGCCTTGAGGAAGCTCCTTAGAGTGTCCCTTAACCGAGACCTCCCAAGGCCTTAGAGATTCCCTCTATGAGCACCAACCTCCATGTTCAGAAAGGTGACCTCTTAGGTGGTGACCCAAAAGGCCTTAGTGATTCCCCCATGAGCACCACCCTTCATAACCGGGACGATGTCCTCCTTGGTGGTGACCCGTTTGTTGAGGCTCGTTATCTTTTACATCACAAAGCCCTTAAAAGGGCGATGAGGGACCACCCGAGTGACGAGTCTTCTATTGACGATCGAGAAGGGTCGTTAGGCATGGTTCTTACTACCCCCGTTGAAGACGTTAGGGTGGACCTCCACTCTGACATGGAGTGGCCCACTCTTGAGTCCCAGTCTTCCCGTCCTCCGGATCTGCCGGCGCCCAAGGGTAAGAAGAGTAAGAAGACGATCCTAATTTCTTGTTCCTTTTATTCTTTGTAGAGCCTGTGTGCTCTCTTTGGGCGATTGTGCCTTTTTTGTGTTTCTGGTTTCAAGCATGCGTGCTCCTTTTTCTTTATTTAAGACTACGTGCTTTCGTGACAAGGGGTGTGTGACTTTGTCGTTTTTGTTTGTTTGGCCTTTGGACCGTTCGTGTTACTTTGTAACCTCTTTTTTTTTGGATATAAAAACTTACTTACCAAACAAAAGATTGACTCTTTGTAAAAACATGTTGATATTAATAAAAGATACATTTCTATATCATGTAAGTCATATCCTTATATGTAATGGTATATGTCCTTAGGATGGTAGAACCATGAAGAAGGGATCAAATGCTTTAAATCTTGATTGTGAGGACCATATGAGCACATATGGTGGCCATTCTAGAAATGTCCAAAACCCTATTATTATTCTAACCTAGTGCACAAATAATACAGTAAAACTATCATCATGTCAAACAACCTTGTTGAAAGGTAGTGATAAATCTCACTTGTTAAGGTTGTTTGGTAACAACCTGGTGCGACACATGGGTGTTTGCTTCATGAGCAAGTTCACTACACTGACCCATCAGAGGATTCCATATGGATGATAACCCCAATGTCTATGGAACAAATCCTCTAACAGATGGTGGTGCATGTGATACTTAGACTTGAGATCATCGGAGCGTCTTGTGTACTTATTGGTGTAGTTTGACACTAGCCTAACATAGTCTTATTTAGGGATATCAATACGGTAGTGGTTGGCTGCATGGATAAGTATATTGAGGCTATGGTGGATCAATATAAGATTCACCACTCTTGAGTACAAGAGCGAGTTATCCCACTGCACAATTTGGTTAAGTGGACATAACACATAAATCTATGGCCATAGTGGGATTGAGTTGTTGTTCAATCCAATTTTAATTTGGTCGTTGATCTAATAACCAGATAATAATATATTAGGATAACATCTAAGGTTGACACTATTTCTATACCCCAGCCTAATGGGATAACAGATGATGAAAGGATTTGTATTGCACGGTAACCATATTGTTGACAGGTATCAGTAGTTCGATGATCCTTATATGTTGGGTGACCATGATGCCTAGCTAGAGGCTAATCTTGGTATGTGTGTAGTGAGACGATTAATTGGTGGTTAATCACGATACTACTCACTGCCATCATATTAGGGAGCCTATGGGTCACACACATAGAAGGTAGTTTGAGGATTTTGATTGAAGGGACAATTTTGTCTTTATAGATGAAAATGTAATTTGGTAATTTTGGTGTGCAATTAAATTTTATGAGGTTGCCTATGTCCAATTTTTATATTGGAATTAAATTGGAAAAATTATGAATTTATTTATTTGTATTAATATTAATGTTGACATTAATAATAATTAATTAATTAATTAATTAATAATGGTTTTAAATTACCATTATGTTATTCCACTTAGGAGTTAGGAATGAGGTTAAACCTATTCTAAAGTGGAATAGGTTAAACTTGCATATAAAAGCAAGTTGTAATTAGGGTTAAAGTGAATGACCTCATTTTGTGGAAAAAGAAAAACTCTAGCCACCCAACCCTTAGAGAGAAAATCAAGAATTTCATTCTTGAATTAAAATCCAAGAGCAATTGATTTAATCTAGTCAATTAAATCAATTGTGAGTGTTCGTACCTTCGCGTGGATACCATTAGTACAATCCTTTTCTTGGATTGATTTGTGAAGAAATAGTGAACAGTAACTTTCGAT
>WYDK02042523.1:0-16178 GCA_009867345.2 Toxicodendron radicans | reverse complement strand
CTCCTATCATTGTTGCTCTCGATTGGGATTTACCTTTTGAGTTAATGTGTGATGCTAGTGATTATGCAATAGGTGCTGTTTTAGGGCAACATAAAGGTAGAATTTTGCATGTTATTTACTATGCTAGCAGGACTTTGAATGGACCGCAACTTAACTATGCCACAACGGAAAAAGAATTTTTAGCTGTTGTTTTTGCTATTGATAAGTTTCGTTCTTACTTGCTAGGTACAAAGGTCATTGTGTACATCGATCATTCCGTGTTGAAGTACCTCCTAGCAAAGAAGGATTCCAAGCCACGACTGCTCCGATGGGTATTACTCCTTCAAGAGTTCGACTTGGAAATCTGAGACAAGAAGGAATCGAGAATCAAGTGGCGGATCATTTATCCCGGTTGGAACAAAGGAGAGATGATACATAAGAAGAGGAGACAATTAACGAGCAGTTTCCAGACGAGCAACTCTTCGCCGTGCAAGATGGACCATTGTTTGCCGACATAGCCAATTACTTGGCTAAGAAGGTGTTACCACCAGGAATGACGTATCAAAAGAGGAAGAAATTCTTTTCAGACCTGAAATATTATTACTGGGAAGATCCATTCTTGTACAAGCAGTGTGCGGATCAAATAATCAAGAGATGTGTACCGGAGGAAGAGATGAACAACATTCTTCTACATTGCCATTCATTGGAGGTTGGAGGACATTTTGGAGTAACACGGACGGCCGCCAAAGTTCTTCAATTAGGATTTTTCTGGCCCACTTTATTTAAAGACGCATATCATTTTGTTCTTACTTGTGATGCATGTCAAAGGGTTGGGAATATTTCTAGGAAGAATGAAATGCCTCTTAGTAACATAATAGAAGTCGAAATATTTGATGTTTGGGGCATAGATTTCATGGGACCTTTCCAATCATCTTTTTCTAACCGTTTCATTCTTGTGGTTGTAGACTACATCTCCAAATGGGTGGAAGTTGTCGCACTCCCCACCAATCACGCTCGGGTTGTGGTAAAGTTCCTCAAGAAGAACATCTTTTCTAGGTTTGGCACATCCAGGGCGATCATAAGCGACGGGGGATCTCACTTTTGTAATCGAGAGTTTGATGCATTGTTGAGTAAATACGGCGTGACACACCGAGTTACGACACCGTACCATCCCCAGACAAGTGGTCAAGTTGAGGTATCAAATAAGGAGTTGAAAAGAATTTTAGAGAAGACTGTGAGCACTTCTAGGAAAGATTGTTCGATGAAGCTTGACGGCGCACTTTGGGCATATAGAACGGCATTCAAAATGCCAATAGGTATGTCACCATACAAGATGGTTTACGATAAAGCTTGTCATCTCCCGGTCGAGTTAGAGCACAGGTCATATTGGGCCATGAGGATTTTGAATTTCGACCCAATGGCGGTGGGCAACAAACGATTGCTATAACTCAATGAGATGGAGGAGTTTCGCCACAATGCGTATGAGAGTGCCAGGATACATAAGGAGAAGACGAAACAGTGGCACGACAAGCATGTAATGAATAAGGAGTTTCGCGAGGGAGAAAAGGTATTACTATTCAACTCCAGACTTCGATTGTTTCCAGGAAAGTTGCGATCACGATGGTCTGGACCATTCATTGTCAACAAAGTGTTTCCGCATGGGGCGATTGAAGTGACCCATCCAGAAAAGGGAACATTCAAGGTAACCGGACAACGATTGAAACCTTACATTGAGAATGGAGCGGAATATAATAGGGTTTCGATCTATCTCCACTAACTGAAATAGGCAGACCAACGAGAAAAGTGTCAAGCTCAGGACGTTAACTAAGCGCTTATCGAGAGGCAACCCGAATTTTTTTATTTTCTTTAGTTTTGTTCATTTTTTTTTTATATTTCTAAGTTATGTACTGATAAAAAATTTTTTTATTTTGTTTTTCTTCTTTTTCAGGTAAAACAAAAGAAAAATGGTGTCATGCCACGACACACCCATGACAACTCATGTCACGGCACAACATGGCCAGTAGCACTCATGCCGCGGCATACTCATAAAAATTTTTAATTTTTTTTTTTTACGTTTCTTATTTTACTCTACAGCCTTTTTAAACTTAGAACAACACTCTTGTTCTATCTTTTCACTCTCTCATAACTCTCTCTTCACCCTCTCATCACTCTTTCAATCCTAAAACACACACTCACTCTCCAGCCACCCAAATCACAAACCCATCATCGAAAACCCATTATTCACACTTGGGACCTCACGGATTTCACTTTCTCTTCCAGGATTGCATGTGATATCACTTTGGAGACTTAGGGTTTCAAAATTGGGGGTTTTGCGATTCAAGCATCAATTGACTCAAATTCGTTGCTGGATATCGATCATTTTCTACCATTATTGCTTCATATTGACTTCCATCGAGTGGGATTTGAGAATAGGTCTGTGCAATGTTATGTGGAATCGTTTAAATGCTTGAATGATTGATTGTGTGGGAAAAGGTGGAGGTTTTTGCTGAATTGTGGTAGTGTGGCGAGTTGGAGGGTTGTGTTGCATTCGAATATGCTTGAATAGTGGCTGTGGTGTTCAACGAATTGGCTTAGTGGGTGTTGTGATTGGAAATTGAGTGCAGTGTTTGACGAATTGTGGTGCTGAATTGGTGTTTACTTGATTCTCTTTGTTGTGGACTGAATTGCTCAATTGGGTAGAGTTTATTTTGATTTGCTATGTTATGTGGATTGATTTGTTTTTTAGTGTGGAGTCCTTGGTGTGTGGGTGTTCTGTAGTGTTGTGTTCCACTTGGTGGAGTTCAGTGGTGTATTTTGGAGTTTTTATTGAAGAAGATAAAGTGGACTTTTGACACATAAACTGATGGCACCAAGGAGGAAGCAAAAGGGTGATGGAAGTTCATTCAATGATCCTAAGTTTACGAGTAAAGAGGCCAAAGAGTGTTTTGAAGAAACCAATCTAAAGGAAAATAGAGTCATCCAAGAAAGGGGAATGGACTTTGGTGATATGATGGTGGTCGGTATCCTGGATGTTATTCGAGAATTCAAATGGAAAACGTTCATCCTTACCCCACCATTCAGTATAGCCCTAATTGTGATGGAATTTTACGCTAATGTCCTAGACAGTGCCCATGGAACAGTGAGAATTAGGGGAAAGAATGTGAAATTCGATGCTGCCACCATTAATGCATATTATAAGCTGCCACACATAGGAATTGAAGAGGATGAGTACGAGTCCTATTTACCGGATGTGAATCACAACAGAGTGATTCAGGAATTGACCAAGGGAGGTGCACAGTGGGTCATGGCTGATGGGGCACCTAAAAAGTTTGTGGGTGGAAAGTTACATAGCATAGCGCGCGTATGGCAATATTTTGTGAACACAAGGTTAATGCCAACAACGCATAATAACACAGTAGACAGAGCAAGGGCGATCTTGCTTTATGCTATCTTGACGAAGAAAAAAATGAACGTTGGAAATATCATTGTGTTCAGATACTCTACTGTGTAAACAACCGTAGAATAGCTACTCTTTCCCACAATTAATTACAGAACTTTGCCGCCAAGCTGGGGTTACTCATTCATCAAAGTAATGGTTGTGCGTCCGAGAATTTGCTTAACATATAAATACATTCAGAAGTTAATTGTGGGAAAGAACAAGCAAAAGGGCCCAATGATAGGAGCAGACACCTCTTCCTCCAGTGCACAGCTTCCGGACATGACGGAGGGTTCCCGTGCTCAGCTGTGAACTATTCATGAATATTAGAGGCAGCAAACAGAATGGATGTCTGCACAGTTTCAAGTTCTATTCAATATGCAGAAAGCTCACATGGCGTAGGTCGGGGTGGCCACCTCTGGATATCAGTTGACCGAATTTCAGTTCCAGCCAGAGGAGGATGACGAGGAGTCTGATGACAATATAGAGTGATACGCTCGACTAGGAGCACATGATTGTTTCACCAGTGGTGGGGAGTGCAAGCTGTTTTGTTTGTAGGATGTTTATTTTATTTGTGTTTGTTTTGTTTTATTTTGTTTTGTTATGTGTTTTGGGTTTGTTATTTGTTATGTTATTTCGTGTTTCGAATTATGCTACATTTTAGTAGACTCTGTTTTTGTTTACCTTACTGTTTCACCCTTGATTTTTCAATTATGCACTGATATAGCCAAGAAAGGTGTATGCATGTTATTTGTTTTAGTTTCGCGCTACATTACGACACAACATCACCTTGCACATCTACAAGTATGTGTTTAACTCTTTACACATTGAGGACAATGTTCATTTTAAAAGTTGGGGGTGAGAGGTAAATTTTGTTTGGTGTTTAAAATAAATTAGCCCTGTTAGAACTTTTACATAAGTCGATGATAGTACCATGAACACGTTATTTTTGTAACTGTCAGCGTAATAACTTTTGCATGAGTGTAAGGAGGACAATAGAAGAAAGGTACATCTAGTTATGACTTTCTAAAACGGGTTTGATTGGTGAGTCATTCGGAAACCTAGATACGTTTGATATATGTGTCATGAGCAAAGAACTTTAAATTGTTTTTGGAAATTGTGCATGAACGTTAGAACTCTTTTGATAATCACTCGAGGCGAAATCCTAGAATTCCACTAATTAGGAAATGATTTAGTCAATTTCTTTGGATCGATTAGGACTTTCGAGCTAACCTAAATTTTCAATTTTCTCTAGTCAGCTCTTTGAGCTTTTTGAAACACATTGATAGCCTTATCTTTCTTTCTGTTAACCCGAAAATCACCAACCTCAACTATGAGCCATAAACACATTCATACCCTAACTGTTTTAAGAGGCTTAATCCTAGAGTAAGTATGGTGAAAATCTTTGATGAGGAGAGAATGGAGAGTATGTTTCACAACCCGAGTTATGCAAAGTATTAAGTTGGGGGTTGTGGGGATAGTGAGTCTTGCAGTGGGTTGAGTTTTTCTCTCGTCTTTTTTTTTTCTCCAAAAAAAAAAAGAGAGAAAAGGATTTTTGAATAATAAGGAGAGGATGCGCAATGAAAAAGAAAAGAAAAAGGAAGGTTTGCATTGAAGTGGAGGTGAAGAAAAATTTTTTAAAAATAAAGTGGAGAAAATGAAGGATGATCGTTCATAGTTGAAAAAAAAAAGAAAGGTCTAAGTATGGATTAAGTCTCTTAACTTGAATTATTTGTCCTTCCCGTTCTTTCATAAACCCATACCATGGCCTAACATTACAACCAGTGTAAAGACCTATTGATCCTGGGTAGTGAGTGGATTCTACATTAGTGGAGAGTGATTTGAAAATTGAGCTTATGAAATACATGTACACTATAAATTTTTACTTGTATTCTCTTCTTTGCTTGTGATGTCATGCATAAAATTATCCAGGTTCTGGATGAATGGTTTGTGGAAGGTAATGAGAGAGTCAATAATGAAAGTGTATTCGAATTTCGCTCATTCTTTATAATTATGTGGAGTAATTATTTGATGTGTTCACAATTGATCGAATCTTTGAGACTAATACATGTATTTTTCTAAAAGAGGGCAAGGATGTTTGTGGGTATCATAGCTGGAAACCCTCACAAGACTACAACTCGTCCAACTAGGGCCGCCTAGGGGTTTAAAGCCTTGTTGCATACGCTAAATGCAATCGTGTTAATCTATGAAAGTGATTGAGAATAAATTAGATCTAGGTTTTAATTTTTATTTTTTTTTATTTTCAAGCTTTAAATTTTCCTTTATTGCTTAGCTTGCTAGGGACTAGCAAGAAGCTAGTTGGGTGTTCTTGATAAGAGCTTGAAAATATTTGAATACTTAGTGTTTCTTGAGGATATTTGTAGGGAGAATGAGATTTTTATAGCTGATTTTATCAACTTTTGTCATAAATATCTTTTACGGGATCATGGGGGTATTTTTGTCTTTTCAGGTTTTGATTGAGAGAAATGGGGCGTTGATTGAAAAACATGTTCGTGACAGAGTGACTATCGTAGGAACAAACAGATCGAGAATCGGAGCTGAATTGAAGAAGTTATGGAATTCCGAATTTAGAAGATTATGCTCGGTTACGCTCCAATTTGAGCATGTTTCAGTATTCCGATGATAACGGGATCTGTGGATTTTAGATTGAGGAGATTCTTGGACCGTTGGAAAGCTGATTCACAGATCTACAAACTTTGTGTTCATCATTTTTACTAAATCAAGCATCTTCGGGGTCAAAAGTTGAGATTTTTGAAGAGCTGAGAAAATGAGCAAGGAAACAAGGCAGAGGCATGCATGCTGTGGCACAACTTGTACATAAGCTCTTATGCCGCGGCACAGTCACAAATTTTGTGTTTTTGAATTTCTTCCATTTTTAAGTGTTTCTAATGACTCTATTGAGTCCAAGGGAAAAAGTGGAAAAGCAAAAACACACTTGTGGAAACCCTAGAACGAAAATAAAAAGAAGAGAAAGTTTTAGTTTTTATCGGAGGTTGAGTGGGAACAATTAAGAAGGAGCTACACAAGGGAGATTTTCCAAGAAGGAGATATTCTGAACGGAGTCTGATCAACCATAGTGAAGTTCTCTTTTGATTTGTCTGTTAACATGACACACTTTAAAGGTAAATGCAATTGAAACATCTTCCTCTTCATTAATTTGTGATTTTTCTACAAGAAATCATGCATCCAGAGATTGTCAAGTGGGAAATCCTTTCGCCCAACCAGAGCAAGCCAACTATGTGAGTACTTTTCAGCGAGGGCAAGGGAATCCATACTCTAGCACATATACTCCAGCGTGGCGTAATCATCCAAACTTCTTATGGGGTAATAACAATAATGAGCACAAACAACCAACGGGTTTCCAACAGCAAGAAAAGAGGTCCAATAAGGAAAATGTTCTCACTAAATTTATGGAAGAGTCGGGTAAAAGGTTTGAAAAGAATGAAATCTTGCTGCAAAATCAATCCGCCTCCATAAGAAATCTTGAGACACAAATTGGACAGATTCACAATATTCTATCGGGAAGAGCTTAGGGTTCGTTCCCTAGTGATACAGAGAAGAATCCTAAGGAGGGGGTAAATGCCATTATGTTGAGAAGTGGTAAAGAATTGAAAGAGCTAGGAGTTGAAGATAAGGAGGACAAAAAGTCAGAAATTGAGAAACTGAGCAAAAGCAACCATACTGCGACACTATGCCGCGACACAGATACTGAAAGTGGCAAATCAGAGGTAAAAGAGAAGATTGATCTTCAGTATCCACACCGAGTGCAAAAACAGAAAGTTGACAGACAATTCGGCAAGTTTATGGATACATTACGAAGTCTCCACATCAACATCCCTTTTGTAGATATGTTGAAGCAAATGCCGAAGTATGCTAAGTTCCTCAAGGAGATTCTTACCAAAAAGAGGAGATTTGAGGAACATGAGACGGTGATGTTGACGGAAGAGTGCGGTGCTTTATTTTTGAAGAAGCTACCGCAAAAACTCAGAGATTCAGAAAGTTTCACAATTCCATGTACAATAGGTAGTGTGCATTTTGATAAGGTGTTGTGTGATTTAAACGCTAGTATAAATTTGATGTCATACTCTATTTACAAGAAACTAGGCCTAGGGGAAGTCAAACCGACATCTGTCCATCTTCAACTAGCAGATAGGTCTATAAAACATCCTAGAGGGGTTATAGAGGATGTTTTAATTAAAGTAGATAAGTTGTTCTTCCCGATGGATTTTATTGTTTTTGACATGGAAGAAGATCGAGAAGTGCCATTGATTTTGGGTAGACCTTTTCTAGCTACAGGAAAGACATTGATAGATGTTCACCAAAGGAAGCTTACTTTACGGGTTGAGGATGAGCAAATTGAATTTAATGTCTTTGAAGCAATGAAATATCCATCTGAGGCAGATACTTGTTTTGAGATAAATGTGGTGGATGAACTAGTTGCAAAAGCCATTGAATAAAATTACTCGAGCTCTGCCTTAGAGAATTGTCTAGTCAATGCAAGGACAGATGAAGAGGAAGTGGACAGAGAAGAATTGAAATGGTTCTTCACCTCCCTTTTGTGAAGAAATTGTTTTTTCTTCAATCTCCTTTACCCATTCAATTCATCTAGCAATTATTTTGAGTGGATTATCTTCGTGCGGACGTTGTAAGTGCGGTTCTACTTTGAATTGAAAGCGAATAATCATTTTGAAGGAGTTTCCAGTCGATGAATAGTGTTTGTGAACAGTACTGGTATAAAACCGGAGTCATCAACGCAAGTATAAATCCATCTTCGGACTTATTTAATTGTTAATGATTTAAATATATATATATTCTACATCCGGATCTTGGCTTAGGATTGTTTAAAAATTTTTGTATTTAAACGTTTTTGCTGCTTATTATTTTTAAACAAATCCTTACAGTGGCATCAGAGCCACAGTTGTTAGAATATATATATTCAATTTGGTGATTGAATAAAAATCTTAAATCTGGAATTTTTATTGTAATATCAAATCTGGCATTTTTTTTGATGTTGTGGCTGTTATAGGTTTTTGTTTGCTGTAATATAATTAAAAAAAAATGAACAGGATGCATTGTCGAACAGGATGCACGATGGCGTGTTTGGTTGAAGCGACAGTGCATTAACGCGTTGCCGCTTCCATTAGTCGCATGCGGCAGTTTCTCACTGCTGCACGCTGGCCACACGACACAGCAGCGTGAGCTGCTGTGGTGGCCCATGCTGCCATAGTTGTCACTGCGCCCGACGAAGCGTGGTTGCTGCTCGTTCGCGCACATGGAAACCATGGGCCGTCTTGTTCCTTGAGACGTGGGGCCTCCGGGACCTGTAGATGCTGCTACAAGTGGCGTCGATAAAAATCTTCAAATCTGGAAATTTTTATTAATGGGCAGCAAACGTTGTTACATTTCGTTTCCTAGTCTCGTTTGTCAAACGTCATATTTTGATGGTTACCAAAGGTAGTTCGTCGTTGCATACATCCCCTAAATTTTTATGGTCATGTGTTACCATGTTTTACCTTAACTGGAACTTAGCCATTTAAATTTAAAGAGCATTAAATTGTCATGTGTTAACACCTGACAAAAATCTGCTCATGGTAACCTGCTGATGCATTTGCGACAACCAGCCATAAATTTCGTCTTAGGTTGAATTTTACAACGGGATTTTTTTCTAATGGTTTCAGTATGTGTTAGGATCGCTACGGTATTTTTAGCTTTGGTAGTTTACTTTGAGAAGGGCAAGATTTAATCTTGATGACTAGCGAAAATTGAAAATTTAGGTTAGCTTGAAAGGCCCAATTGATCGAAGGAAATTGCCTAAATCATTTCCTAATTAGTGTGAATTCTAGGATTTCACCTCGAGTGATTATAAAAAAAAAAAGTTTTAGTGTTCATGCACAATTTCCAAAAATAATTTAAAGTTCTTTGCTCATGCACATACATAAAACATATCTAGGTTTCCGAACGACTCACCAATCAAGCTCCGTTTAGAAAGTCATAACTAGGTGTACCATTCTTCTACTGTCCTCCTTACACTCATGCAAACGTCATTACGCTAATAGTTACACAAAGAACGTGTTCATGGTACTGTCATCGACTTGTGTAAAAGTTCTAATAAGGCTAAAATTTTTTTTTCACCAAATAAAACTCACCGAACCAAACACAATTTACCTCTTACCCCTAACTTTTAAAGTTAACATTGTCCTCAATGTGTAACAAAGTTAAACACATACCTTTAGGTGTGCAAGGCGACGTTGTTTCGTAATGTAGCGCAAAACTAAAACAAATAACACGCATACAACTTGGTTTTGATCCTGATTGCTACTTAATTTTGTTTATTTTCTATTTCTGGACAAAACACTTTTGAGAAGCGAAACGGGACATTTTTTAGCGTTTATGCGTTGAAAAGGGATGTTCTGAAGTTTGGCGAAGTTCAGAGGCAATTAGAAGAGTTCTAGATGCATTGAAGCCATAGGGAAGCCAGAGAGATTGAAGATCCAAGAGAAGCAGCTCAAATGGCAAATCCGTTAATTAAGAGGTTTGAAAGAAGAACTTCGCCGCGGCGACAACTGGAAAAAATTAGAACGCGGCCGTTTCGTTTAGGCATTTAGCTAGGATTTTGGGGTTAGTATAAAAGGAAAAGTTTGTTATTTTTAGAATGGACTCAGACCCATTTGAGGGAGAGGCAGCCTTGGAGCCTAGAGAGAGAGAGACGTCATTCAAGAGAGGAGAGAGGGTTCTCCATTAGGATTGCTACGGTATTTTTAGCTACCAAACAAACCAGTCCACGTGATGTGATATTGGGTATGGATTTTCTGGGAACTTATGGAGTTGAGATAGATTGCCGTAAGAGAAGGGCAAGATTTAATCTTGATGACGGCAATAGTTTTAGCTTTGGTGAGGGTCATGTTTTTAGTATGTTGATTAGTAGTGTGAGGGCAAGAAAGATGTTGAGTGGATATTTGGTGCATGTTATGTCTAGCAGTGAGAGTTCTCAGACCGAGGCGCGGGATATGCCTATAGTCCGGGAGTTTCTAGATGTATTTCCAACTGATTTATCAGGTTTACCTCTAGAGAGGGAGTTAGAGTTCAGTATAGAGTTAGTGCCAGGACAACACAAATTTCCAAAGCTCCTTACCGTATGGCCCCAGCAGAGTTACAAGAATTAAAGAAGCAACTCCAAGTTAATGGAATCGGCTATGAAAATAGAACAATGTGCTCCAAGGAGAGGGAAGGAAGAAGTGCCACCACGCAGGCAAAAAGGTGGGGATAGAGATTAGGGAACGGGAGGATCTAGGGGTTGAATGTTACGGCAGCAGGGCAGTTTCTCTGGATCGTCTAATTGCCAGACCTCTGGGGCCAGTGGGGGTCATAACAAGTTCAATGGACAGTAGGGTAGTGGGAGCTCGGGCGGAGCGATTGATATCATTGGGGACTGTGTTGGGGGATTGGTGCTAAATGTTTCCAGTGTGGTCAGACTGGACATCTTAAAAACGATTGTCCCCAGTTAGTTCAGAGGGAAAGCCAATTCCAGAGAAAAGCCTCTTAGAGTCATGGCGGTGAGAGTAGTCGTGTTCAGGGACAGCAGAGGTCCCAACCTAGAGGAGGGTCCACCTCAAGCAGTAGAGGTGAATCCAGTACCAGACGTAATGGGCGAGGCCATCAGAGAGGGTCCGGCCAGTAGTTCACTCAGGCCCGAGTCTTTGCCATGACCAGACAGGAGGCTCAGATCGCTCTCGAGGTGGTGACTGATATGTTATCTATTTTTGGCCATGGGGCCCGTATTTTGATTGATCCTGGATCTTTCCATTCATACATCTCATATGCATTTGCAGAGTTTTCTAATCGGATCTTGGAGCCTTTGCAATATAAATTGGCTGTGTCTATGCCAGTTGGTGAGACTTTATTGGCAGAATTTGGATTAAGAAATTGTGGTGTAATGGTTCAGGGTTTTGAACTTGAAGCGAACTTAATTGTAATTAAATCTTTTGGATTTTGATGTGATTTTGGGGATGGACTAGTTAGCCAATCATAGGGCTTCAGTGGATTGTTTCAAAAAGGAGGTAACCTTTAGAAAACCGGGACTTCCGGAGATCGTGTTCAGTGATGAGGGTCGATTGGTTTCCTCTTGTTTGATTTCAGTAGTGGCAGCTAAGAAGTATATCAAGAAAGGGTGTGAGGCATTCCTAGCTCATGTTATGGATACCCGGGTGGGTGAGACTGAGTTGAAAGATGTTCCCATAGTGAGAGAGTTTCCCGACATATTTTCAGATGATCTCCCAGGATTACCACCAGTGAGGGAGGTGGAGTTCTCTATAGAGTTGATACCGAGGGCTGCTCTTGTGTCAAAAGCTCCTTACAAGATGGCACCCCTTGAATTACAAGAGTTGAGGGTTGCAAGAGTTAGTGGATGAAGGATTTTTTAGGCCGAGTTCATCTCCGTGGGGGGCACCAATGTTGTTCGTAAAGAAGAAAGAAGGATCCATGAGATTATGTATTGATTATCGGGAGTTGAATAAATTGACAGTAAAGAATAAATATCCGCTACCCCGAATTGATGATTTCTTTGATCAACTTTAAGGCGCCAAGGTATTCTCCAAGATAAACTTGAGATCGGGGTATCATCAGTTAAGGATTAGAGAACCAGATATTCCGAAGACAGCCTTCAGGACACGCTACGAGCATTATTAGTTTGTGGTAATGCCGTTTAGTTTGACTAATGCCCCAGCTGTGTTTATGAACCTGATGAATTAGGTGTTCCACCCATTTTTAGATCGATTTGTGGTGGCATTTATTGATGACATTTTGGTATACTCCCGTAGTAAGAGAGAGCATGTAGAGCATCTCATAATTGTATTGCAGACCTTAAGAGAACATAAATTTATTGCCAAGTTCAGTAAGTGTCAATTTTGGTTAAGAGAAATTTCCTTCTTGGGACATGTAATATCTTTCAAGGGAGTATTTGTAGATCCCCAAAAGGTAAAAGTCGTGATGAATTGGTAGAGACCTTCTAGTGTGACCGAGATCAGGAGTTTCTTAGGTTTGGCAGGGTACTACCGGAGATTCATTGAGGGCTTTTCAAAAATTTCCCTTCCATTGACAAGATTGACTAGGAAAGAAGTTAACTTTGAATGGACTGAAAAATGTGAGCAAAGTTTCCAAGAGTTGAAGACGAGACTGACTTCCGCACCAGTCATTGTCTTACCTTTTGGCATTGATGGGTTTGAGGTTTATAATGATGCTTCTAGGTAAGGATTGAGTTGTGTTCTAATGCAAAATGGCAGGGTGATTGCTTATGCCTCCAGACAGTTAAAGAATCATGAAGAAAACTATCCGGTCCATTATTTAGAATTGGTGGAAGTGGTTTTCGCTTTAAAAATTTGGAGATATTATTTGTATGGTGTGACTTGTAGAATTTTTACGGACCACCAGAGTTTGAAATATTTGTTCTCTTAGAAAGAATTGAATATGAGGCAGCGGAGGTGGTTGAAATTAATTAAAGATTATGATTGCACAATAGAGTACTACCCTGGAAAAGTGAATGCCGTGGCAGATGCTTAGAATAGGAAATCGGGAGGAGTTTTGGCTCATTTAGGAGTATCTCGGGTTGGGTTGTTACAAGAAATGAGAACTTTGGGAGTGGATTTAGAGTGGGGAGAATCTGGGGCCTTACTAGCAAGATTTAATGTAAGGCCAATTTTTATAGATCAAATTCGAGAACTCCCAAGGACCGATCCCTATTTGGAAAAATTGAGACTTGAGGTTAGCTATGAGGCTAAGGCTGATTTCTGGATAAGAAATGGTGGCATGCTGATGATGGGTAATCGGATGGGTAATCAGATGTGTGTACCAGAGCAGGGTAGTATGAAACAAGAAATCTTGGAGGAAGCTCATTCCTCAGCTTATGCCTTGCATCCAGGGAGTACCAAGTTGTATCACAATTTGAGAGCGCACTATTGGTGGCCGGGTATGAAAAAAGAGATAGCGGACTTTGTTTCCAAGTGTTTGGTGTGTTAGCAGGTTAAAGTTGAACATCAAAGGCCGGTAGGTTTGTTGCAACCCCTTCCAGTTCCTGAATGGAAGTGGGAGCATATTACCATGGATTTTGTGCTCGGTCTTTCGCGGACAAGGAACGGGTTTGATGGGATTTGGGTAATTGTTGATCGTTTTACTAAGTCTGCACACTTCTTGCCCATCAGGATGGTATACTCTTTAGATAAGTTGGCTACTTTATATGTAGCGGAAATTATTAGACTCCATGGTGCACCAGTTTCTATTGTTTCAAACAGGGATCCGAGGTTCACTTCTCAGTTTTGGCCTAGTTTGCAGAATGCTTTGGGTACTAAGTTGAGGTTTAGTACAGCCTTTCACCCTTAGACAGATGGGCAATCCGAGAGAACAATTCAGATTCTGGAGGATATGCTAAGGGCGATGGTTATGCAATATAAGAAAGGTTGGGATGTGTATTTACCCTTAGTGGAATTCGCTTCTAATAATAGTTATCAAGCCAGTATTGGGATGCTGCCTTATGAGGCGTTATATGGTAGAAAGTGTAGAATTCCCGTATGTTGTGATGAAGTTGGTAAGAGGCAACTAATTGGTCCCGAGATAGTTCAGACTACTAATGACAAGATTCAAGTGATTAAAAAGAAGTTAAAAGCGGTACAGGATCGGCAAAGGAGTTATGCCAATAAGCGCAGAAGAGAGTTAGAGTTTGAAGTGAGAGACTGGGTGTTCTTGCGAGTGTCGCCATGGAAAGGGTTATTGAGATTTGGCAAGAAAGGCAAGTTAAGCCCAAGGTATATCGGGTCTTATGAGATTATTGAGAGAATTGGTGCGGTAGCGTATCGATTGGCACTTTCCCCGGAACTGTCAAGGATTCATAATGTATTCCATGTGTCGATGTTACGCAAGTATGTGCCCGACTCTTCTCATGTTTTGCAAGAGCAACCTGTTACTTTCAAGAATGATGCGACCTATATTGAAAGACCTATAAGAATCTTAGATTGGAAGAGACAAGAGTTACGCTCCTGATCAATTTCGTGGGTTAAATTTCAATGGAGTAATCATTCAGAAAAGGAGGCGACGTGGGAACGTGATGATGGTATGAGGTCGTAGTATCCCGAATTGTTTCAATCAAGTGAGTAAATTTCGAGGATGAAATTTTATAAGAAGGGGAGATTGTGACACCCCGTGTCATGGGGTAAATTGTTGGGGCTAATGTTTTTTGAATTTGTGGTGTGAATCACAGGAAATGGAAGTTGTCAAGGGCTTGTGCAAGAAAATGAAAACTGGAGGACTAAAAGGTAATTTTTTAGATTACTATATAAATGAGAGAAATGGAGAAATTCTCTCATTTACTTCATTTGTAACGTTGGGGAGGAAAATTTTAGAGAGAGAAAGGGCCAAGCTAGAGAGAGAAAGTGCATTTTGGGAGGAATTGAGTATAGATCCGGTAAATTGGTAAGATTTTACTTCCTTTCATGCCTCCATACCATCCATTTCATCTTTTATTGTGAATTTGAGAAGAAAATTGAAATTGGGTAAATTTTGGGATTTAGGTGAAGGAGAGCCTAGATCGGAATTCTTGAGCTAGAATTGTGTTGAAGGTGAGTGGAATATTATAATTGTTGCATTAAATTACATTTTGAAAACTTCATTTATGTTGCATTTGGTTGGGTGTCAATTGGGATGAAATTGATGTAGTTAATTACATAAATTGAAGTGGTTTTGGGTTGTAATTGTAAAGGAGGCTTAGTACGGGAAATGTAGTAGGAAAAGGTGATGATTAGGAGTGAATTGGATGAGACCCGTAAGAGGCAATCTGGGAAACCCAGATTGTCGCCGCGGCGAAGTTCGAGATTCGAAGTGTCGCCGAGGTGACAATGGAATATCGCCACGTCAACGTTCGTACAAAGAAGAGAAAAAGAATTCCAAAATGTTTGTCGTCGAGGCAACAATAGGGTGTCACTGCAGCGACAAACTCTCATGTTTGTGTCGCTGAGGTGACAAAAGGGATGTCGTCAAGGCGACAGCCCTTAGAAGAATTTTGAGGGTGTAGTTGCAAGTTTTGAAATCTGTCAAGTAGATAGGGGTGTGAGTGTAATATTTCAAAGGTTGAGGGACCTAATGTGATAGCTAAAAACTATAGGGGGTAAAAAAAGACCATAAAAGTTGAGGGAGTAATTTGAAATGATGAAAAAGTGTAGGGGGACTACCACGTGGGATTGTATATCCATGTTATTTATTTACTGGATTGTATCTACCTATGCCTGTGAGCGCTGGGGGATACTGTGGAGTCTACCTATGCCTGAGAGCGCTGGGGGACTACTGCGTGGGATTGTGGATACTGTGGAGTCTGCCTATGCCTGTGAGTGCTAGGGGACCTTCCACGAGGTGACATTGTGGCGAGGCTAGTCGGTGTTGTGTAGGTTGATGGTCGGGTTGTTCCTAGAGCATGTTTTCCATTATAGTATTTTAAATACTGTATTTTATAAATGTATTATCCACTCACTGGGCTTCCCAGCTCATTGTTTTGATTTTTCCCCCCTTCCAGGTCAGTGTCCCAGAATCGAGTTGCATCCTCCAGTGTAGGTCGGTGGCCAGACGCATGTTTCTACACTTCAGCATACTGCTTGTCATGTAGACAACTTTGATAAAGTATTTCATAATTGGCATGTAAAATAACTTTGCATATGATTTATTTAAAGAAAGTCTTATTTGGTTTTATTAAAAGTTTCTCAAAAAC
>WYDK02042458.1:0-11443 GCA_009867345.2 Toxicodendron radicans | reverse complement strand
GCCATGATTTAATTGTTAAGCTGCATTTGTCAGCCCTAAGCAATAACATTCAATGGGAATTATATTCACTATTATTTGATTCCTATATCTGATTCCACCATCCATCCCTCAAAAAAAAAAAAATTAATCATAATAACATAATTTTAAACCTACAATTTAAATAAAAGAAAGATTTAGGGTATTCAGAAAAACTCTAGGAAAAGAGTTTTCTGATATATGGGGTGTATGAAAGAATAAATGTCTTTAGTATATATTAATTTTAAAAATTTATTATTGGAGCTTAAAAAGAAATTCTGTGAGGCTTAAAACTGACTATTAATAAACTCAATACAAATTGTTCTAGGAAGGACGACGATTTACACATGTCATTCCTTGAGAAATCAACCAACTCAGAACAAGACGGCAACCGGCGGATTTAATTGTTGCCATGTTAGGTACTGTTTTAAACATTAAACAATAGAGTATTGATTATGCTACTTGTCTCCATTGTTTTCTCGTTTATGCAAAATAATTTCATCCCTTTGTCGTATCACACCGTCTCTTATTGAAGCCGTTGAATAAAAACGAAAGTCTCAAATTCATACAAAATTTTGAAATACTGAATTCAGTAATGAGTATGATACGTTTCTCTAGTATGCCGACTTAGCATCAGGCCATTTGCTGATTCCTTAGCTTCAAATCGGTGGACTGCATCTAAAGTTGTCAATTGTGCCGCGCTAATCCCGACCGCCTGTCACTTTACTTCGTTCAAAACTTGTATTTAACGTTTGAGATTCGCTTGCATCTCCGCAAACAATAAACTTGGAAGAGGGTGTATCCAATTAGGAACAAGGGTCATATTATTTTAATAAATGCATGCGATATTTAATTATTAATCAAGAACAGTTCAACTTGAGCAGGTTGATATTTGATAAAACCAAGCAAACATCCATTAGGACGATGATATAGGTGAAATACTTCTTTTGTCTCTCCATCCCATTTATTTTCATTCTCTTTTTCTCTATCTATATACCCCTTCAGTCATGGCTTTCTCCTGCCAACTTCAATCTAAACAAAACTATTCGCTTATGTTTCCGAATTTTATGTTTTTCTCGATCCTGTTGGTGCTCCCCTTTGCAATTTCAGTTTCTTTCAATTATTCCAGTTTCCCAACAAACACTCCGAGTATAATATTTGAAGGAGATGCATTCCCATCTAATGATGTTCTCCAATTGACGAAGAATCAAGCGGATAATAACCTCACAAGAAGTGTTGGCCGCGCCACATATAATCAACCTGTGATTATTTGGGATGCTAAGACTCGGAGGCTTACAGACTTCACAGCCCACTTCTCCTTTACTATTAAGGCACTTAATACTTCTAATAATGGAGATGGGATAACTTTCTTCTTTGCTCCATTTGATTCAACGATTCCTGACAACTCAACTGGTGGATATCTGGCACTGTTTAGTCCTGATACCGCGAAAACTAATACTTCCAAGCAAATTGTTGCGGTGGAGTTTGATAGTTTCCAAAATGAATGGGATCCGAGCTCTGATCATGTAGGAATCAATGTTAATTCCATTATCTCAGTAGCGACTGTGGACTGGAAAAGCAGCATTAAGAATGGATCTAGGGCTAATGCTTGGGTAAATTACAACTCTGTTAAACAAAATTTAAGTGTCTTTCTAACTTATGCGGATAAACCTGTCTTCATTGGGAATTCTAGTCTTTGGTATATTGTTGATTTGAGGGAAGTTCTCCCGGAACGGGTTAAGGTAGGTTTCTCTGCATCTACAAGTGAGGTTGTTGAAATACATAAAATAATTTCTTGGAGTTTTAGTTCAACCTTGGATGAGACTAAAGGAAAAACCAATGTTGGGTTAATTGCTGGTTTAACTGTGGGCATTGGCGCTTTAATGTGTGGATTGGGTGTGATTTTGTTCATCTGGTGGATAAAGAGGGCAGGGGTGGATAAGGAAGATGAGGCCATTGATGAAGCTATAGACGACGAATTCGAAAAGGGGACTGGACCAAAAAGGTTCACTTATCGTGAACTGAGTCGAGCCACAAACAACTTTGCAGAGGGAGGCAAGTTAGGGGAGGGAGGATTTGGAGGTGTTTATAAAGGTTTACTGAGCGGTCAGAACACAGAAGTGGCTGTCAAGAGGGTCTCAAGAGCATCAAAACAAGGGAAAAAGGAATACATTTCAGAAGTGAGGATCATTAGTCGTTTGAGACATAGAAATTTGGTTCACCTGTTTGGTTGGTGTCATCAACAAGGTGAATTCCTTCTTGTCTATGAATTCATGCCAAACGGAAGCCTTGATGCTCACCTCTTTGGCGGAAAGGCCATGCTTTCTTGGACTGTACGATACAAAATAGCTCTTGGTTTGGCTTCTGCTTTGTTATATCTTCATGAAGAGTGGGAACAGTGCGTTGTTCACAGAGATATCAAGTCTAGCAATGTCATGTTGGATTCCAATTTCAACGCCAAATTAGGCGATTTCGGTCTTGCAAGACTTGTAGACCATGATTTGGGCTCGCAGACTACAGTTTTGGCCGGCACCATGGGCTACCTTGCTCCGGAATGCGTCACAACCGGCAAGGCGAGTAAAGAATCCGATGTTTATAGCTTTGGAGTTGTCGCCCTCGAAATCACATGTGGACGGAGGCCGGTTCAACAGAGGGAAGAACCGAGTAAAGTAAGGCTAGTGGAGTGGGTCTGGGAACTCTACGGAAAAGGCCAACTTCTTGAAGCTGCGGACAAGAGATTAATGAGAGATTTCGATGAGAGGCAAATGGAGTGTTTGATGATAATTGGGTTATGGTGCTGCCATCCTGATTACACTCTTCGTCCATCTATAAGAAAAGTGATAAATGTTCTTAACTTTCAGGCTCCATTGCCCAGCCTTCCCTCAAAGTTGCCGGTGCCAACGTATTATGCACCGCCCATGGATCTCTGTAAGTTCACCTACACATCTTCCGGCGTCACGCAATCATCAGTTAACAGTTACTCCACATATTCGTCGACAACAGCAGGCTCAACAACGGCTCTTATGAATTCTCGAAAAGCTGATACTTGATTATTCAGGCATGTATTATAATAAACAGCTGAAAATTTTTCAACTTGAAGCTATTAATTTATTTTTGATTTCTGAGAGATTAGTGTGAGTTTGCTATAATATATAGTTCTTTAATGTATCATGTTAAGAATTGATTAAGGTTGTTGAAACATCATTTTTCTACAGTTTAATTTCTTGTTAATGGCAATGAAGATATTTATAATTCGTTCTTGAATGAAATAAAATTGACAGTTGAGGTCTTCTTAAATCTTAATGATGGCAGCAAGATTTGTAATATGGCCTTGAACAAAGGGAGTTTCCACGAGTTTTTGGGTTCAGTTCCTCACATACTCTAATAAGAGTGATTATTGAAAGGTTTATTTGATCATTAATTTTAAGGTATTAAGAGATTAGTTAATGTGCGTGTAAACTGACTTAAACACTCCGTCATAAAAAAAAAAATTGTTATATGACCTTTATTATTTTTCATATATATCGTTGGGGTGAGCATTTATAATCATAAAGTTTCATGTAAATTGATTGGATAAATAGAATGAATCCCGATCATTATTCAAATTAGCACAAGGGGTTTTTTTGTTATTGAGAAATTAATAAGCAATACGATGCATAAATTGATGTATTGTATATGCATGCCAACTGTATTTACGATGACTAATCCAACATTTTCCTCTTAGGTTTAATCAATTTTTTTACTCTATTGTCGTATTTTTATTCCTCAGCTAGAATGCAATAGAGCATGAGACAAATTGGACAAAAGACAAATGAGCTACAACAAAATAAAGACGGGTCAAGTCACGACAATTTGAACAATGATTCATCCGCCTTTAATCTCTCTATTAACTACCAAACACAATAAATAAATAATTAAACAAATTAAATCCATCTTTGTACTACTAATTGTAGTAAAGAGTTCGAATGGTTAAATCTTAAAACAAGTTTTACTTTAGATTATTATAATTTATGTTAATTTTTATTGATTTAAATTCCTATTGAAGATTTTGTATAAGGATTTATGAAAGTTAGAGCATTAATATTGAAGATTATTTTTTTATTTATTTTTTTTGCGTCTTGAAATATCTATGTATTTTAGAGGGATTTTCTAATTTAAAAATTAGTCAATTAATTAAAAATCTTAGTTAAAACGCCATAATGTTCTTTTAAAAAGTATAATCAAATACTATGAACAAAAGGTAACACTTAAATAAAAAATTTAATTACCATCTTTTTGCATTAAAAATTATGATTTTTTTTTTTAATATTCGTCACCACCGGATTAATGAAAAATTGAAAATGTCAATGATATATATAAAAGTTGGTCTTGGTTAAGTAAATTGGACCAGAAAATGAGGCTCAGACCCAAAAAAGAGAGTCTACTGGAGTTCAGTAAGAAGAAGATTTAGTGGGTCCTGGAGGAAGCCCAATAAATTAAACGAAGCCCAGGTCAAGAAAACCAGCCCAAAAGGGAGAAGAAATTAATATGGTTGACATGTTGATAAAGAAAAACGGAAAAAAAAAAAAAAAAAAAACATGGTAATGACACTAATAATTTGAAACTATCTTTTTCAAATTTCAACCTCTATTTTCTCCTTAATTTCTCTCTAACTAAAAGGAAATCAATTTGAAGATTCTTTAGTCATAATCTTCAGGTGAAAATTTCCATGTATATCCCCATGATATTATAAAAAATAACAAATATACTCCCAATAGTTTATAAAAATTATAAATACACTCTAGATAACCAGACCTCGATTTCGGGTCCAGTTCTTGAAGTGGTGGAACCAGACCTAGACCCGCACAGGGCCGGTTCCACCAAATTTGAAACCGGAACCGACCTTGTGTGGGTGGGTTTTGGGTCTACCTGTTACCCATGCTCACCCTTAGTTTTAAGTATGCAATATTAATGTAAGTATTGATGATCATAAATTGATAATAGAAAAAGAAATCTCAATCAATATTCTAATTACAACTAAAGCTTCACTGTTTTATTAATAGTGTTTAGTAAGTAATTAGTACCTATAATTAATCACTATTCTAATCCAAAGCTTTTTTTATTAATAATGAACGTTCCAAAAGAAAAAAAAAAAAAGAAAAGCTTAATTTGCAGCTTATTAATTTCTTAAACATGGAAAATTGTTATTTTTAGTAACGTTTTAGTCTTTATAATACTTGTTGTGGTAGGATATACGACCAGCTCGGAAGGGCAACAAATCATTGTGCATGATAGCTCGGAACGACCAATAGCAAAGAGCGAGCTATATCTCTAGGCAAACGATGAAGCCGCGAGCTTTTGGGTAGTTCGACGAGCATTGTTGCATACTAAGCCCGCCTCGTTGCGATTCACTCCACCTATCCCAATAATGTGCCGATATTCAACAATCAGATTCGTGTAACATGTCATCTTCACTACAGGTTGCTTAGCCTACAAGATTATTAGGAAAAACCTGGCTTAGATCCGGATTGAGGGGGATTAGGCATACAAATCTCTCTGACACTTAACCACTCTTAACAACCTCCTAGGTAAGGGTGTAATCGAGTCGAGTCGAGTTTTGCAATAAACAAGCTAGACTTGATTTGAATTGTCTCAAGCTTGAGTTCGAGCTCGCGCTCATAGAATACCAAGCTGGCTTGAGCTCGAACTCGAGCTCGTGTAAACGAGATTGAGCTGTCAAACCCTCAGGACAAACATCACAAGAGCAGCCCAACATCACAAAAGCCACCAACAGCACTTCTAAAGCATCAACCCAACCCAAAAAGACAAACTACTAATCGACAGTAAGCAACACAAGCAGCCTTGAGGAAGAAAAAATCAACAAAACAAAACACCCAAGGACCAAAAGGAGGGACAACCAAAAAATGCCCTTAACAAAAACTCCCCAGCTCACATCACTCAACAAAACAAAACACCCCTCATCCACCACACGTCACACAACTCAAGGTGAAGCAAAAGCCACCGAATCTGAATGGTTTTCTTACAAGGTTTGATTATTGAACTCGAATCTGAAATGGTTTGTAGGTTGGAGCATAAGCCGTTGAATCTTAAATAGTTTGTGAATAAGGTTTTGTAGACGTAAAAATCTACCCGTAGTGTCGTGAGGTTGATCCTATAAGGAATGGGCCACTGATATGACCATGAACCTACAAACATAAGAAGAGTAAACATGGTGCTCACGGAGGGACACCGGTGTGATGTCGGCCGTAAGAACTTCAATGCTCAAGTCAACATACTTGTGATGAATGAGAGGCTGAGAACGGAATAGACTTACCAGATTTGTTGGCTATGGCGCGACGTATCGACACGGAATGGCCGGAGCACGGCTATACACTGGAGACCGGGGTTGAGTTGGTCACAACCAAGCTCAACGACGGTGACAGGAGGCAAGGGCTCTTAAGAGCGAGTGCGCTCTAAGAGTAAGTGAGAGGCTTATGTGTGGGTGTGAATCTATGAAAGAATGAATGTCCCCTCAATGAGGGGCTTATCCCCTACTTATATAGGAGCTCAAGGGGTTGAGTCCTAGTAGAATAGAGAATCCTAGTAGAGCAAGTATTTGAGTGAAGAGGAAACTCGTTAAGATGCTTGCCTTGGTAGGACTAGGATGCCTAATTCATAAGATATTAGATCTTGGATGAATTAGGAAGTTTGGACTCGGGGTTCACTATGGTGATTAGCTTGGATTCGGGTTCAAGCCACAGGAGAGGCCCAATCCATGAGATGGTACAGGTCATAAGTTGACCCAAATCGTAAGGTAGTCTTGCTTATAAGGTGATGTTAACGCACCAAGTAGCCCAACCCATAGAGGGGGCTGACTTGTGGTGTGAATCGGCTCGTAGAGTCGGCTGGCCCTTGGATTGATTGTTTATGGTCTAGGCCATTTTAATAGATGGTCTCCTTTGAAAGTGGATCGATATGGGCTCAATCAGAGTTAGGCTAAGACACTAGACCCTATTTTGTCGTTAGTTTCGTTGTTGGACCTCGTCAGGCCCAATACGATTTTTTGCCTCTACAGTTTGTCCCACACTCTCTAAGTTAAAGGGTACTTAGCTTAGAGAGTAGATAAGTATGAGTGCAAACTGGTCGAGTCAGTGCTAGCAGCTTGTCAGGTCGGATGAACCGTTGTTTGAAATGTTACGTAACATGTTCATCGAGTCGCTTGAGGTGGTGTGCCTCGACTCTGTATGCGAACTTAGTGTTGGCTAAGTTGTAAGCCAACCAAAGTTGGGCGATGTATGGAGGCGTGCTTGACCAACCTGAGTTGGGAGTAAGTTCACTCGACCAATCGGAGTTGGAAGATGCATGAAGACACGCTCGACCAATTGGAGTTAGGAGTCTAAATGTACTAGATCAACTTGAGTTGGAATGTGAATGTGATTTCGCTTGTCTCCCACCCTAGGGAGTACTAAGCCTAGAGAGGGTTCATTCACCCGTAAATGAATGTATGACTTTTAGCTCTTCAAGCGTCGAGTCGGTTTGGCTCAAATCGTCCATGTGTAGACTTGGTCATAGTTTCATTGAATCAAGATTGTAATGTGTTCCTCTCACTCGGCTTTACTTATGCTGATGAGTGGATGATGTTAACCGAGTGAAGAATTTGTAGGTGATCAATGCCCGCGCATGTCAGTTGTTCCTACCACTCGGCTCGGCCCGGCCTATGATGATGAACGGGTGGCTTCGGTCGAGTGTGGAATTTTTTTGGTGACAATCCCGCAGATGTTGTATGATCAACTATACTCGACTCGGCTCGGCTCGGCTCATGCTGATGAGCGGGCTGTGTTGGCCAAGTGGAGAACTTTGTAAATGACTTGGTGGAACTTTAGTTGAAGTTTGGACTCGTCCTACTAAAGTAGACGAACCGAGTCGTGCCGAGTGGCAAGTGAAATGATACAAGCAGGAAGGTGTTTGCTTCATGAGTAATATGTCCCCTAGATGATGTTGGAGTCCTCATTCAGGTTGTCATGCGGAGTTTAGTCAGATAACGATCACCCTATTTCAGTGATAGAGCATAGTCAAATGAGTGTTTTCAGTGTTCATTTTTGTTTTTGTGGAGTTCATTTTTGTGGAGATGTTTCGCACATGTACATTTGTGTGCCCCTTCATTTATTGGTGTAGCTCGGCTCCATTCGTCTGTGTATAAACTTGGATGGATTGTCATGGAGTTGCTTCAAGACTGGTACGTAACCTCCATTCAGCTCTACTCATGTTGATGAGTGGGCCGTGTTGGTCGAATGGGCGGTGTTGGTGATGTCTAACACTTGATGTACTTTATTTGTGACTTATACCCACTCGGTTGGCGGATTAGTGGGCTAGTTCATCAATCGACCGAGCTGAACGATTCACCTTGTTATGCACCTCATCCTTTTGTGGTGGAGCCGAAAGGCGTGATGCGTCAAACACCAAATCTCGTTATTTCCTTGGAGGAGCGAAGTGGCGTGGTACGACTTTAAGTTCTATTCTTTCCTTGAATGAGTGGAGTGGTATGGTACCAAAACTTTGTCCTGTTCTTTCCTTGGAGGAGCCGAGCGAGACCGAGTGGCAACTTATCACGGATGAGCCGAGCGAGGGGAATGAGCGGAGCAAGGTTGAATGACGACTCCTCTTGGATGAGCTGAGCGAGGCCGAGTGACGATTTCTCTTGGATAAGCCGAGTGAGGTGAATGAGCGGAGCAAGGTCAAATGATGACACCTTTTGGATGAGTCGAGCGAGTTGGATGACCGGAGCGAGGTCGAATGGCGACACCTCTTGGATGAGCAGAGCGAGGCGGAGTGGTGAATCCTCTTGGATGAGCCGAGTGAGCATGTCACCTTGAAAGATCTATAACTTTTGATCCGCGAGGAGTTACGGTGCCCCGTAAGATATCAATGGAAATATAGCTTCGAGCTTTACATTTTGGTCACATGGTATGGTTAATACCGTGGCCATGTTGTGCGGGGGAGGCCGGGCCTTGCTGTTACAGCCGTGCGGTTATAGCCGAGCAATGCAATGGGGTAGCCGAGTGAGCATGTCAACTTGAAACATCTATAACTTTTTATCCAAGAGGAGTCACAAGTCCCGTAAGATATCAATGGAATTATCTCTTTGATCTTGAAATTTTTGTCACATGGTCTGAGTGAGTCCATGGCCAAGCCGAGCGGGGAAGGCCGGGCCAAGCGGTTACGACCGAGCAATGCCATGGGGTAGCCGAGTGAACATGTCAACTTGAAACATTTATAACTTTTTATCTGAGAGGAGTTACGAATCCCGTAAGATATCAATGGAAATATCTCTTTGAGTTGAAATTTTGGTCAAATGTTCTGAGTGATTCTGTGGTTAAGCCGAGCGGGAAAGACCAGGCCTAGTGGTTACGGCCGAGCGATGCCATGGGGTAGTCGAGTAAGCATGTCAACTTGAAACATCTATAACTTTTTATTCGGGAGGATTTACGAGGCCCATAAGATATCAATGGAAATCCCTCTTTAAGCTTGACATTTTGGTCACATATTATGAATGAGTCAGTGGCTAAGCCGAGCGGGGAAGACCGGGCCAAGAGGTTACGGCCGAGCGATGCCATGGGGTAGCCGAGTAAGCATGTCAACTTGAAACATCTATAACTTTTTATCCTAAAAGAGTTACGAGGCTCGTAAAATATCAATGGAAATATCTCTTCAAGCTTGACATTTTGGTCACATGTTATGAGTGAGTCCATGGCCGAGCCGAGCGGAGCGGGAAAGGTAGATCCGAGCGGAGGCATTCGAGTGATGCCATGGTTGAACTGAGCGAGGCTAAATGACGGTTCCTTTTGGATGAGCCAAGCGAGGCTGAATGGCGACTCCTTTTTTATGAGCAGAGAGAGTCTGAGTGGTGAATCCTCATCGATGAGCTGAGCGAGGCCGAATGTCGACTCTTTTAAATGAGTCGAGTGTGGCTGAATGGTGACTCCTTTTGGATGAGCCGAGCGAGGCTGTGTGGCTACTCTTCATGGATGAGCGGAGCGAGACCAAATGTCGGCTCTTTTTGAATGAGCCGAGCAAGGCCGAATGGTGACTCCTTTTGGATGAGCTGAGCGAGGCCATGTGGAGGCTTCTTGTGGATGAGTCGAGCGAGGCCGAGTGGAGCATTGACGGTTTAGTCGTGTTTTACTTTTGAGCTTTAGGTAGAGTCGTACCTCGTAGAGTGAAGCCGACTAGACCGTTTAGGATCAATCATTCACGATGTAATTTCTTGGCTTGAATATGTCATCGAGGATGCTTAGAAAGTCAGAGAATCAACTTTCAACTCTGTAGTTGGATTTGCACTGTCGACACTTAGGTAGAGTCGGATGGCATGATTGGTGATAATGGCGTGCACCTACGCTTGTTTGTCCCCCGATGTCGGTGTCTCTTTGTAACTAGGCTAGATAAAGGGTTCTTTGGTAGAGCAGTGTCCTTCGTAAGAGTAATATTGATGGTGGTGACTTATGTTGTCTCTCGGCTAAACTAGTAGTGTAGAGCCACCTAACGGTGTTACTGGAGACATTGTATGAATGACCGAAGGAGTTGCTATCTGAACAACGATGTCTGTAGAGCAGGCTTCGTCCATCCTCTCTTGTTGCAAGTCATAATAACGGATGATTGTCAGGGCCCCACGGTGGGTGCCAAATTGTAGAGGTAAAAATCTACCCATAGTGTCGTGAGGTTAATCCTATGAAAGATGGGCCACTGATATCATCATGGACCTGCAAACATAAGAAAAGTGAACATGGAGCTCACGGGGGGACACCAGTGTGGTGTGGTGTGGTATGGTATGGTGTGGTATCGGTCGTAGGCACTTCGACGCTCAAGTAAGCATACTTGTGATGAATGAGAGGCTGAGAACGGAATAGACTTATCAGATTGGTTGGCTAGGGTGCAGCGTATCGACGTAGAGTGGCCAGAGCACGTCTCTACGCTGGAGATTGGGGTTGAGTTGGTCGGAACCAAACTCAACGATGAAGGCAGGAGGCAGGGGATCTTGAGAGCGAGTGCGCTCTAAGAGTAAGTGAGAGGCTTGTGTGTGGGCGTGAATCTATGAAAGAATGAATGCCCCCTCAATGAGCGGCTTGACCCCTGCTTATATAGAAGCTCAAGGGGTTGAGTCCTAGTAGGATAGGGAATCCTAGTAGATCAAGTATTTGAGTGAAGAGAAAACTCGTTAAGATACTTGTCTTAGTGGGACTAGGATGTCTAATTCATATAAGATATTGGATCTTGGATGAATTAGGAAGTTTGGATTCGGGGTCTGCTCTGGTGATGGGCTTGGATTCAGATTCAAGCCATGGGAAAGGCTCAATCCATAAGATGGTCCAAGTCATAAGTTGGCCCAAATCGTAGGGTACTCTTGCTCATAGGGTGATGTTAACGCGTCAAATAGTCCAACTCGTGAGAGGGG
>WYDK02042398.1:0-16213 GCA_009867345.2 Toxicodendron radicans | reverse complement strand
AATAACTTAATTAATTAATCAATTTTAATCAACTAATCAATTCTAATAACTTAATCAATGAATCAATTTTAATCAATGAATTAATTAATCAACCAAAATCAATTAATAAATTCAAATCAACTAATAAATTATAATCAATGAATCAATTCTAATCAATTAATCAATTCCAATCAATTAATCAATTCTAATAATTTAATCAATTAATCAATTTTAATCAATGAAACAATTCTAATCAATTCATCAATTAATCACTATTAATCAATTAATCAATTCTGATCACTTAATCAATTCTGACCACTTAATCAATTCTAATCACTTAATCAATTCTAATCAATTAATCAGTTGTAATCAATTAATCAATTCTAATAAATTAATATATTATAATCAATTAATCAATTCTAATCAATTAATATATTATAATCAATTAATCAATTTTAATCAATTAATCAATTCTAATCAATTTTTATCAATTAATCAATTATTTATTATAATCAATTAATCAATTCTAATCACTTATAACAATTAATCATTTTTAATCAATTAATCAATTCTAATCAATTAATCCACTAAAATCAATTAATCAATTCTTCAATTTTAATCAATTAATCAATTAATCTTTTATAATCAATGAATCAATGAATCAATTCTAATCAATGAATCAATTAATTAATTAATCAACTCTAATCAATTAATTAATTAATCAACTCTAATCAATTAATCAATTATAAAAAATTTGCGATCAAAGTTAAAAAAAAAAAAAAAAAAAAAGTCAACTCGGTCATCTTGACTGGACTTGACCGATGGGGCTCATGAACAGTAACCCGACCGGGCTGCAGGGTTACAATGTAGTAACCTGAACCACCCGGCCAGGGGTTCTGCAGGCCAGGATAACCCGATCGTGAATAGTACCGAGCCAGGCTGGGCCCAATTTTCTAGCACTAGTCAACAATGTTATCTAATCCTTTACTGAAATCAAGGTTGGGTAATTTGTTGAAAGGTGATGAGTTGTGTTTTGGGGTTTTAACTTGGAATAGTTCCAAAAGTAGTTTTGACTGTTGAAGTTTTCTTTTCTGGTTGAGTGGTGGTGATACATTTGAGGTTTGTTTTACTTCTGTTGGGTCTTGAAGAGTATGGTTAATTAAGTCATTTGGAATGCCTAGGTACAAATCTGCAAGCTCTCTTCTTGCTTTAGCTAAGGTTGCTTTGTCACCTGTATGAGTAAAAAATTATCATGGACTTCATCAAGCCCATTGGCAACAAACTTATTAAAATACAACCCAGTGCCTCGACCCAACTCCAGTTGGTCGACCCAACTCCAGTTGGTCGGCCCAATTCTGGTTGGGCCCACTTCGCTTCACTCTTGAAGGAAGTTCATCCCATGGATTATGCATCTCCTAAAATAGATGAACCCGAGTTCAAGCCCAATGCCCCTTCACAACTTCAAGTCCGACTAGGAGTCTACCTCCTCAAGAGTCCAAATCCATGAAAACTCTTAACTCCTCAAGACTCTGAGTCTCATGAGGATGTTTCATCAAGTAGGACTTCTAGTCCTACAAGGACACCGAGTCCCACACTCTTCCTAATTCATCTAAGAACTTGAATCGTACATGAATTAAGACTTCATCCCTTGCAAAAGGTGATAATCCTAGATTTGTATTGTTTTGTGCTTAAGTTTATTAGGATTTTCAAATGCTTTTACTTAGCTTTGATCATGATTGCTACTTAATTATGTTGATTTTATGTTCCAGGACAAAACATTTTTGTGGAGCGAAAAGAGACAATGTTGAGCGTTTCTGCGATGAAAAATGACATTCAGAAGTTTGGTAAAGTTCTGAATCGGTTAGTAAAGTTCTGAATCGGTTAGAAGAGTTCTAGATGCATCTGAGCCTTTTGGAAGCCAAAGAGAATGAAGATCCAAGAAAAAAAATCAAATGGGCAATTTTGTAAATTCAGAGTCAAAGGGAAGCAGAGCTTCTCCGTGGTGACAAACTCTCTGAATTCGTGAATCATCGGGATTTTGTGTCATTGTCGCGGCGATAAGAAAGCTTTGTCGCGACAACGTCTGGAAAATTCAAAACGCACCGTTTTGCATTAGTAGAATTTCTAAGGTTTTGGGGGTTAGTATATAAACGAAATTTGAATATTTTGTAAAACAATTTTTGGAGTTAGGGTTTAGAAAGAAATACTTAGGTTAGGAAAACCATTAGAGAGGGAAAGATTCATTCTTTTGTAAAGAAGATTAGTTTTTATTAGTTTTCATCTTTTGATTCTTTAGGGTGCTAGGAGATACAAATGAGTTGAGGTTTGTTTTCCTAACATGAGTAACTAAATTCGAAATTGGTGAAAAGTTGAAATGTAGGTTCAGTATAAATGTGACTAGCTTTTGATTGCTTATGATGCAAAATTGAAAGATAATGACAAATGGTTGATGCAAAATGTGAAGTCGAAAGGAAAAGTAGGGACTATGTTCCATGAATTATAAGGCATAAGCAGAATGTAGAGCCAAGTAAAAATTTTTAATTTTAGTGAATAGTGCAGAGTATCTAGTATCGGAACCTATCTGACACGTTTCGGTTTCGGTTCCAGTTCCTAGGATTTAAGAACTGCACAATACCGGTTCCAGTTCCTAAATCCTAGGAGTCGATATTGCACGGGTTTCGATTTTTGATTCTGGTTCCTAGGATTTAGGCCAAGTATCCGAATCCGCCCACCCCTAGTTACAACTATTTTATTATTTAATTATTATTTTATTTTTGGTTGGATGTGAATTTGTGATAGAGGTTTAAGAAGAGAGGGATCAAGGGTTTACATATTTCTTAGTTATATATATATATATTAAAATACATAAAAATCTCATTTTGTATTTTAATCGTTATTGCCACATGTTTAATTAGATTGTCTTGATTAGGGGTGGAAAATTCAACCTGACGACCCGGGCCTGGCTAGGTCTAATCCGGCCTGGCCCGACTTGGTCATAGTGGTAGGGCCGGGTGGGGTCTATAGGGGGGTGGGCTGGGTTACCCCACCCTAACCCGCCAACCCGAGGGGGTATACCCCCTAACCTGGGTGGAAAACCCTGTCGGGTTGAGTCAACCCGACGGGGTTGGGTCGGGTTGACCTTTTTTGTTTTTTTTTGCTTTTTTTTAAAGTAGCCGGTTTTTTGTCTTTTTTGTTTTTTTCCCTTTTCTTTTTAGAATTTATGCCAAGAATACCCCCACAATATGACCGGTTTATAGCCATTGGAGGGGTACTTTTGGTCAAATAGTCTTCCCATTTTTCCTATAAATTGGGCATAAATCTATCATTTCTACTCACATCCGATTTCTCTCATCTTCTTCATTCTTCAATTACTTTTGCTCCCAAATTCTCTCAAGTTCTCAATTGTTTATTATTATTAGCTATCACTTTGCTCTCTTAAATTTTCATTATTTTCTTTCATTCCAAGTTTTAATTCTTTTATAATTTATATCCAATTGTTTTTTTTTTTATAATTGATAGATATTTGCGTTCAACCACCAATTTCGATAATGAAGTAGATTTTTTTCCTTTTTCCCCTGAAATTCCTAACCTAAACATAAACATAGTAGATTTAAATAGTCCCGATGATATCTCATGCTCAGAATTTGGTACACCTCAACCTCATGATACAACTCCTAGTGGTGCTAGAGGTCGAGGTCAAGGTCGAGGTCGAGGTCGTGGTCGTAGTAATTGTCGTCGTCCTCGTCCAAGTTCATTTGCAGTAGTAGAAGAGAGTATATCAATTGCTGCAACTGCCAATTCAAATCCAGCATTCCAATCAGACGTATGGACACATTTCGAAAAGTTTAACGAGATGGAAAATGGCGTTCGAGTGAAGAAAGCAAGATGTAAGTATTGTGCTAGTATTTATAGAGCTGATGCTTGTAATTGTACTAGTACTTTAAAAAGACATGCAAATAAACATATAAATCAAGGATTTAGACAACCTAATCAAACTCAAATTACTAATATGGGTACTATTTGGCGTTATAATCCTGATGTATATAGGGAAGAATTAGTTTTATATATTGCTGCAATTGATCAACCTATTAATATGACTGAAGATAAATATTTTGAAAATTTTGTTAAAAATTCTTTTTTACCGGAATTTAAAGCATATTCTAAAACTACAACTAGAAATGATTTAATGAAAGTATATAAGAAATTGAAATTAGAATTAAAAAATAATTTACATAACTAACATGTTAGTGTGGCTCTAACAGCCGATATTTGGAGTGGTAGAGCTAAATAAGATTATATTTGTGTGACTAGTCATTTTTTTGATAACCAATGTCAATTAAATAAATCTTTATTAGGATTTAAATTAATGGATGTAAATCATAGTGGTGAACAAGTTTATTTAAAAAAATTGTTGAATTTTAGAAAAATATGATTTGCTTGAGAAAGTTATAAGTCTTACTTCAGATAATACAAGTTCTAACAAGAAGACTATAGAATTTTTTAAAACTACTTATTCTTATTATGATAATTTAAAGTTTTTTTACCAACGTTGTGCATGTCACATTATTAATTTAATTGTACAAAGTGATATGAAAAGAATTAAAAATGAAATTGATAAAATTAGGGATTGTTTAGCTTAGATTACTAGTAGTAATAGAAGAAATTCTGAATTTCATGATGGTTGTAGAACTTTTAATTTGTCTCCTAGAACTTTTGGGTTAGACATGCCAATTAGGTGGAATAATAAATATTTAATGTTTGATTCATGTTTACCTTATTCAACATTAATTAATTATTTTTTAGCAAATAAGAATGATCCTCATAAATTGGTAGATGTTGATTGAGAAATAGCTAAAATATTTCATACATTTCTTAAAACTTTTTATGAAGCCACTTTAAAACTTTCTAGTGTGTATTATTCTACCAGTGGTTTAGTACTAGATATACTTGTAAAAATTTCAACTTTATTTGGTCGGAACCGAAATGAAGATTTTTTTAAGGAACCAATAGAAGCAATGAAATTGAAATTTAAAAAATATTTTGAAACCGTTCATTTTCTTTATTGTTTAGCTGTCATATTTGATCCTAGACTTAAATTAATGGGTATAGACTACGCATTCAAGAGGTTAAGTAATATTTTAGGGGAGCCACGATATCTAAATTAACTAGCAGATATTAGGAAAGAACTAGACGAAGTATATGCATTTTATGAACACAGGTATGAGATTGCGAACCGGGACGGAGCCGACAACAACACAATGATCGTGCAAGAACCAGTAGGCGACGAAGAATATTTGGATATATGGTGTGGGGTACACATTGAGCGGAAGAAGAACAAATCTCAAAGCACAACTGAACCCTCATCCTCCTCCTCCATATACCTGCTAATGAACTTAATCAGTATTTGTGAACCCCTGATGTGATACCAACTGGGGTTGAGACATTTGATGTCTTGAGTTTTTAGAAAACCAGAAGAGCTATTTAACCAGTACTATCTAGACTTGCACTCAATGTGTTCTCCGTTCCTGTCTCTACCTTCTCATCTGAACAACTTTTAGTGCAAGTGGAAAAATTTTGCTTTCACAAAAAATGATTAGAATCCTCACACGTCTTCGTGATTGGGAACGGTCGCGCTATCGTGATCAATACAAGGTTCTTGACAAAAGTTTAATAGAATCATTTCAAAATTGTAATATAGATGATACAGATGAGGGAAGTCCTAGCTAGTCAACTCTCAAAGTAGTTCTTTTGTAAATTGTATTTTTGTAATTTGTAAAATAATTATCAATTATCGCACTCTTTTTTCCTTACCAAGTTTTTGTCCCAATTGAGTTTTTCTTGATGAGGTTTTTAACGAGGCAATAATTGTTGTAATTTTTTTATTTTTTATTTTTTATTTTGTTTTTAAATAAATTAATAAATCTAATTTTTTTTCTTATATTACAATTTAAATTTTATTAAATTGAATTAATATTTGAAATATTAAATGTTAAGTATGTGCTAAAAAAAACTAATCTAATTGAATTGATAATTGATTGAATTTTGAAAAGTTTAACTAAAAGAAAATAATACAAAGTAAATAAAAAATAGGGTTGGCCCGGCCCAGCCCGGCGAGTAACCCGTCATTATAGGGTTGTAAGACTGGGTTGGGCTCACCATCTAACCCGCATGGCCGGGCCCAACCCTGCCCGACCTAGTTTTTTCCCACCTTTAGTCTTGATTAAACAATCATCTTTTTCCTTTTTTTGAGTTGAGAGTGATCATAAATCCTCAAAGTTTGGAAAAAAGTGCTTTTGCAAAAGCATGATCTCAATTGCTTAATAAACAAACTTCTTTTATTCATAAATAATGACATTGATCTCTTTAATCTTTCAAAAATATTAATAGACCAATTTATATTTATAATTAATGTGTTCAAACATAGACATAATCCAGAATATAATTTAAATAATAATAAAATTTTATAAATATAACACATATATTTATAGTTGGTTTTGACACAACTTTGTATTTTAATATATATTATGTTATATAACTTGTTATTATACAAAAGGAATCAACTATAGTTGTTACAAACATTAGAGAATTAAAATTAAGTAATAATTGTTTATGATACTAATTGAATTGGGATTGTTATATTTAATGAGAACTAAATAATTTTACATTAATGAAGAAAAAGAAAAAGGAAAAAGTATTCGAAAAAAAATAAATTTTTTAATGGGAAGAATTTTAGAATAAAAATTTTGGTACTTGTATGAAATTTTTTAAAAAATCAAGGGGAAAAATTGCCCTCGTCCCTTACTAGCTCTGTCCATGAGTACAAATTAAATTATTTTTAGACCTCTTATATTGTTGTATGAAATTTTGACGAGCCTCCATTACTTAAAAGCTTAATATTAGCTTATAAAGGGTGAGTTTGGGATTGTTGTAGTTTCTCACTTTCTCTTATAATCATTTATATGGTTAATTACCAAAACACCCTAAGTTAACTAAAATTCTAATTTGCTTTTTATAACAGATTTTTTTTAATGAAATTAATAATATAATTACAAAAAAAAATGAAAAACATGGTTGAACCGTCCGGATAGTCGTCGGATGGCAATAGACAATGGTTGTTAGACTTCGTCATCAGAGCACGTCTAGCGACACCTTCAACTCCATTGGGTAGATCGTCACCTATCTATCCAATGGAGCAATTAGAGTTGCCACCTTTTGACGGTAAAAAGCCGAAAAATGTTCGACCACTATTTTCCATCATGTTGCAGAAGATCTCTTTCGTTGCTCTGATCTACCCAATGGACTTGGAGTTGTTGCCTGACGCTCCTCTGGCAACAGAGTCTAGCCACCATTGTCGGTTGTCGTTCAACGATATTAAGGAAAGCTCAATAATATTTTAATTTTTTTTTAAATTAAAAAAAATACTTTTAATATATTTAAAAAATTAAGAAACTTAATTTTAAAAAAAAAAACTATTATGGTCATTTTACATTTGTCACCTATCATTTTTCAAAAGTAAAAGCAATTTAAAATTTTAACAAAACAAACATCTATGAACTTTTATCAATACTGGTTGTTCATAAAATTGGGCCAAAAGTGATTAAAAAGAAGCAACACCAACCCCAAACTAAGTCATAATTTGTGATCTCATTAAATTATTATAATATTATTGTTCAATTAAAACTGATTATGTAAATTATAGTTTTTAAAATCATAAATTATATCACATATATAATAACAATGAGATTAGTTTCTCCGGCTGTCCTTACTAGGGCTGAAATTCGAGCCGAGCCCAAGTTGAGCTACTCAAGCTCGAGTGGCTCGTGAACAGTATCGAGCCGAGTTCGAACTCGATATACTCGGTTTGACAAGCTTGATTAAACTCGATAATTTATGAGATTTTCGAGAGATATTAAATAATTTTTAGGATTTTTTGGGTATATATGATATTTGTTAAACTTTTATCAGGCTCGGCTTGAACTCAAACATAGAGTGTCAAGCTCGACACTGTAGCAATCGAGCCGGACTCGAGTAGTCAATCGTTTAGAGCCCTAGTCCTTACCATGTGAGTGGTATGGTAATATAATTATAAGGTCTCATATAAAATTTTATTTAATAATATGTAAATTTTTCTCTTATAATAATATTTTAAAAAATACTTTAACTACTAATATTATTAAGTCGGTGACCTACTAAAATGTAAGATATGAACAAAAAATGATATACACATGCATTAACTTGAATAGAAATTTCTTGAAAATTAATTAAAAAGTCAAACAAGCAAACCAAAAATTTAAAAAGAATCAAGAAAAAAAACAAACACGTGAGGAGTGAGAGCGCCTCATAGAAAAAATTCAAGCTTGCATGCCTCTGTCAGAAACTATTATTAGTTTGATTAAATATTTAGTAGTATTTTGAGTAGTATTTTGAATAGTATTTGATAAATAATATTTGAGTAATATTTAGATAATATTTGTGAAAAAATGTGTATTGATATTTGTTGAAATATGATTGGTTTTGGATAATATTTAAATAATATTTATAAAAAAACGTGTATTAATATTGAATAAAATATTTAATGTATTTGTTTGAATATTAAAACAAACACAATTTTTTACTGTTTAAACTCATATGAGTATTAGAATAGTTATTCAAATAATGTATCAAAGGCAGCCTAACAAATGCTGATGTATAAAATTTAGAGTTAAATTAATCCCCTAAGAAATAATGAAATAACAAAAATCCCTTTTTAAAGTTTTGAAAATAACAAAAATAAAATAAAATTGTAGATATCAAAATAAATAATAATATTATTTGTTGTGCGGGGTTTTTCAGAAGAGCCCTCAAGTTGACAGTCGGAGAGTGATATTCGGGGAAGACGGCAAGCCGATTCTTATCGATTCAGGAAGCTTGCTCGAATCAACCCTCCAAGTAAAACCACTAATCATCGCAGCAGTTCGACAGAAAACTCCGAATCATCACAACAAATGTGTTCAACGAGATTACAACTAGCTGATATGATGAATCTTATTCCTTGATGTTAGGGATGTGATTGGATTCAAATTCCATATTCTCATCCAATCCCATAAAATTTGGGATTATCTTCCTTGTTAAGATGAAATTCCATTTTAGTTCAACTTATCATGTATAAGAGAACAATATAAAAACCCATGTTAACATGAAAAAAGGGGGGATGGCTGGAGGATGAAAAATTGTTCAATAAAAGCATTATAGTTACATTGGACGTATGCTCTCAATATAGAGGCTAAACCACTTTAAAAATCTCTTTGTTATTTATTTATTGTTCTGATTATTGTCCATTGCTGGTTATTCTAAACCACGTACACATCTGTTCCGATTCCGACCAAGGTCAATCGGATCTCTCTAATTGATGCGAATTTTCGTATCAACATTATTCGTACAAATAAATTTAGAAAAATTTATTGTATAGAACGAGGTGATATGAAAGAAAGAGTGATTATAAAAATAGATGGAATGAATATCATGATTGCTTTTGGACTAAAATGCTCTTAATTTATTTATTAAATAAAAATAACTTTTATTTTTATTTTTTATTCAAATATAAAATTTCAAAAATTAAAAAAATTAAAAACTTTTCAAAAATTAAAAACTTTTCAAACTGGTCAACTTATTTGCCCTACACTTACAACGTCATCGGGCAAAAATCTGCCTATCTGGAGAAATCTCGTCCACCGAAAATCATAGTTTTGATGTCATGCACGGTGGCTATGATAGAATGGCACCGTGTGTGACTTCCCAACAACGATTTTCAATGATTGGGATCTACCTAGATAGGCAGATTGTCGTCCCGTGATTCCTCATGTGTTAGCAGTGACACCAACAACATGACGGAAATTTGTCATCCGACAAATTTGACAAGCGTTGACCGTTTTGAAAATTTTTCAAATTTTGATTTTTATTTATTTATTAAAATTTAATAATATTTTAATAAAATAATTATTGAATTATAAAACAATTTAGATTTAAATAAATTTAATTAGGGGTAAAATGAGAAATCATAACTCTGATACCATGTTAGAATTGAAAGAGGCGCTCTGATACCATGTTATAATTGAGAGGGCAAGATAGACAATTGACGAGAGCCGAAATATGTCTGAGAGATGAATATTCCCAAGAGATATTTTTGAAGGGGCAAGAGAGACAACTAAAAATGTCAGAATGTGTTCGAGAGATATCTTTAAAAGATACACAACTTATTTATACAAAAAGTGTGATAGCTACGTGAATATAGAAAATATTACAATAATGATATAATCTCTGCAATAAAGGAAAAAAAATAATATCTAAAATACAATAAAAATGAGAATAATATCACATATTCTCGTTCCATATTCACATGTGAACACAATTTAGTGTTATTATACAAATATAAATAATCCATTAGAGAAATATTATAAAATCTAAAAATAAGTACATTATCTTATCAATAATATATGTTTAAAGTAATATGTACATCATTTTTACACATCATTTTTCTTACATTATTACGTAACAAAAAATATTTATTAATTTTAAATTAAAAATAAATTTTATTCCAATCATCTTTTACTATAAAATGATACAAAAAAAAATAATATAGAAAAATAATATACATCTAATATTACTCTAAACCTATATTTCAAAATTTAAGAAATAATATTCAAAATTCAAAAATCCCGGCCACCTTTTAAACATTTGAAAACCTGACAATTTCCTTATATTTAAAAAATAAAATAAAAAGAGAGAGAAAACAAAACAGTGGGTCCACCACACATTTGCTTACTAAACTTTTCTTTTTTGTATTTTCTCGAGAAAATTTCTCTCTCAACGGCTTTAATTTGAAATTCTCCTTTCCTTGTCCTTTTACGCGCACTTGTTATTAATTGTAGTCGCCCACTCTCCAAACTTAATCTGTCCTTCTCCTCCTCCTCTCTCTGAGTCTGAGTTAGGGTTTCTCATACAATGCTGTTTTGATTCAAAATCATTTCATTTGCAAGGTAAATCTTTCTTTCTTCTTTCTCATCATTTTCTGTACGGGTTTCTTTTTGTTTGTAATTGTTCGTATCTGATGTAGTGGTAAAGTTCCCTCTTTGGTTTTATGTTTGTTTTTGGAGTATTCCAGATCTGCTGCAGATTTCTTTTGATTTTCCATCTGGGTCTACTAGTTTTTAGGGTTTTTTAAATTCAAATTCTTAAATGTCCTTTTTTATTTATTATATGTTTTCTTTAATATTTATATTTTATTTTGGTAAACTTTCAACAATTTTAACTGACTGTTCTGGTTATTGGATGATCCAGTTTGGTTTCTCGAATGATTTTCAAACCCATATGCTGAAGTTTTAGGTCAAATTGGAAATGGTATAGAAATTGTTAAAAAAGAAAAAAATAAACTAGTTTTTGCAGTGTTGAAAAAGTGAGAATGAGTATTTTTGTTTTTTGAGTGATAAACATGTGAGAAAGGGGTAGTTTCTTCATTTGATGATGCGGAAATTTGTAGTTAATATTTACTATCTGATTCAAAAGATTTTTTTGTCTCTGAGAGAAATGTGTGATTCTTCGTATAGGTGCCTTGTTAATTACCGCCGTGTTGGTGTTATAGATGAAGAGATAGAGTGCATTTGCTATTGTTATTTTGCTGTTAATTGGCTTTAAAAATAACTAATGTTTATGTCTTTGGTGCTTGTTTTGTTTAAATTGTCATGAAGTTTTGGTTTTTAACATCCTTATTGGTTTCTAGTTTTTTTTTTCTCTTCTATATTGTTTATGTGACTGAAAGATAATATATATAATATTTTTTTAATAAGATGTCTATGGAAGTTTGAACTGTTCTTGGTTTTGTTTGTATTCGATGAATGTGAGCAAGGAATTGATCAGCCTGTTCAACCTTGAGATATGCCTGATTTTGTTTGAATTCCTTTTTAGGTTGGGAGTCAAAACTTGACCTCTGTACATAAAAAGAAGACGACTAGAAGACTTGCTGGAAAAAAAAATTTGATGGTGAGGATTCCTTGCAGATAAAAATAAGTGGATTAGTGCTGTGAGCTAGTTGGTTTTTTAATACATAAAATACTTAGTAGGGCTAGGGCATGTCTTCTGTATATCATTTAGCATTTGTTAGCTTGATCTATTTCCTTCCTTAAATTTGTACAAATGCTAAAGGATACAGTTTAAGTGCTTTTCCTTTCTTCATCTATCAACTTCTATATTTATTAAATTTAAATTGAGCTATACTTTTTTTTCGATATATATATATAGTCCTTAAGATCCAAAGTCAGGAAAGAAACTATACATAAAAATGGTTTGTCATCCATACATTCCAATGTTTAAAATTAAAAAAGCTTTATATCATTTCAGATTCTAGTTAAACTGTATAAATTTAAGCTGAATATATTGCCAGAAAAATAGAAAACGGCTTTTATCCTTGTACTAGATACAAGTAGATGGTCGTGGTTTGCTAAATCGAGTTATGAGCCTATGAAGTTGGGAGATTAGCCATTCATTATGTTTTGGAACTTTGAAATCTAACCCCCAAAGACTATTAATAAGAGATATGTCAAACAAGGCAGAAGAAAATTAAAAAAATGCTTATATGTAGGTGATGGAGATTCCAAAAGTTAGTTTGCAATATTGACAGTTTGGCTATGGTTAATTTGATTTGCTGCTGTGATTGGAGTTTTTTTCAGGGGATTATTTGTTTAGTTTTTGAGTTTTATCAAAAGGGGTAAATATCATCATAATCTGATTATATCATTTCTCTCTAGTATTTTGATTTTATACAACTGGAGATTGCAATTTTCACAGACTGGCTGTACAAGCATGGCATCTGGGAATCCGTTTTATGATGATCTACGTAACAAACCCGAGGTTATTGATCCTCCTCAAAGTGAGGATATGATGGATATCAGCGAGCCTTCTGTGAATGATCCTACTCAAACTGCTCTTAAACCTAATGTGACCGTGTCTAGTAGTGTTCGTGAGCTCTTAGAATGTCCTGTATGCTTAAATGCCATGTACCCTCCAATTCATCAGGTTTGTTAATTTCAATTTTGTTTTTGATGATTAATTTCTTGAATATTGTTAATACTATAATTAATTATTGGTGCTGGAGCAATTTTTTGCATATCCCATCAAAATGTTTTATTATATTGGTGGATCAATTTAAATGACCTTTTGATGAATTACTTAACATAACTTGTAATCAGCAATATAATAACACTAGCTTGTATTTTGGTAAATGCTAACATTGGTTTGAGCTAATATTTTTTTATGTAGTACTCCTTGTCGCCACATTATTTAGGTATGATCACATTAATCATTTTCACCTGATCTTTCTTGTGATAAGATACTGTTACCTACCTTATTAATATTATCCCATCCAAATATTTTTCAAGTTGGTGGAGGAATCGAAATGAACTTTTGCCTAGCATACTTAACAAAACCTCTAACACCAATCTCTTATTTTGGAAGTACTTTTTATGAATTCCATTTGTTTGAAGACCTTCCTATTTTATGAAGCTCCTTAAAACACTTAGTGTTTGGTAAATGGTAATATTGGTTTGGGTCAACATTGTTTTAAGTAAAACTCTTTTCATCATATTTTACAGGTAATATCGCGTTATTACTAGTTTCCTTACCTGTCTTTTTATAGGACATTTTATCTTACCTTATCAATGCTATATTCTCCCATTTTGTTTGTTGTATCTTTGTAATTTGCCTATTACACATTCTGGCCAGCATGCCATTTTTGCATTTGGTTACTACAGCAATAATGACTACCACCAGCATATCCTGCCAAATAATATTTTCGATTTCCATGACTTCAAAAATTATTCTTCTCCTAAAAGTCCCTTATAGGTTTTTTGTTTTCAATTGATTATGCCTTGGCAAATATAAGAAGTTATATTACAAAGTCAAGCATCATAGTGAAGTAGAGATGTGAACCAGGAAGTAAATAGATATTGTATGAAGTTGCGTGATTTCATCTTCAAATAAACCTTATATTTAAGAAATCTATCAGCTTGCTGAATGAAGCTTTACTTTAGGCAATTTTGGTCATTTTACTTGTGTTAAGATATTTATATCAAGAGAATGTTAAGTTACAACTAAATGTTTGTTTTCTCTATGTTGGTGTTATTTGTTGTTGCAGTGTTCAAATGGGCACACGTTGTGTTCTGGCTGTAAGCCCAGGGTGCACAATCGATGCCCCACTTGCAGGCATGAACTTGGCAACATCAGATGTCTTGCTCTAGAGAAGGTGGCTGCATCTCTTGAGCTTCCATGTAAATATCAGAGCTATGGGTGCGTAGGCATATATCCATATTACAGCAAGCTGAAACATGAATCCCAGTGTGTCTTTAGACCTTATAACTGTCCTTATGCTGGATCAGAATGTACAGTCATGGGTGATATTCCTTATTTGGTTTCTCATTTGAAAGATGATCACAAAGTTGACATGCACAATGGCAGTACTTTCAACCATCGTTATGTCAAAGCAAATCCACATGAAGTTGAGAATGCCACATGGATGTTAACGGTATGTTGCACTTCTTATTCTTATACACTTTGTCGTAGTAATTGGCTCTCCATTGCAGAAAAGATTTCGTTGTTTTTTTCAATTTCTATGGCAATTACATAGTTGATGGATGTAAATCCAGTTTGTATTAATACTGGGTCCTATTAAGAATGGAGTTATTATATTGATTTTCAGCAAAAATATGACTTCTGTTTATTATTCTGACCTCTTGTTTTTTAAATTACCTTTCACCGTTGAGCTTGATGAGTTGAAATGGTATCTAAAATGTGCAACGCTGGCTTTGCACTAGACTTTTACTAGGCTTTGATTCTCTGTTATGGAGTGCCAATTGTATACTTTGTATGATTAGACATGATGAGCTATTATCTAGGATTGAGTTCTACAGTTTAAATTTCTCTAAAGTTTTTCACGTACGTGACTGAATTTCTTTTTCCATCTTTTAGGTTTTCAGTTGCTTTGGTCAGTTCTTCTGTCTGCATTTTGAAGCCTTCCAGCTTGGTATGGCTCCTGTCTACATAGCATTCTTGCGGTTTATGGGCGATGATAATGAGGCCAAAAACTACAGCTACAGTCTTGAAGTTGGTGGTAATGGGAGGAAGATGATATGGCAGGGAGTGCCTAGGAGCGTAAGGGACAGCCACAGAAAGGTGCGTGACAGTTTCGATGGACTCATTATCCAAAGAAACATGGCTCTATTTTTCTCCGGTGGTGACCGGAAAGAATTGAAGCTTAGAGTGACAGGTAGAATTTGGAAAGAACAGTGATGGGAATTGCTTCTTGCAACTTCTAATCACATATTTTGCCGATCATAGATTGTAGATTTTGTTGTTTCTCAGCAGATTAGTTGAGTTGAGTCTTCTGGTCATGTATTTTTTAAAATTGTAGGAAGCAAACTCTCTTTGCTTGTCGTCAGTGCGTTGAATACATGACTTGTATGCCTACAATTGTATTATTTATCTACAACTGAGTCCCTTAAATCTCTCATATCAAACTGGACATAAGACAAGTGAGATGAATCAATATCTAAGTTTTAAATCAAATTATGATAATATAAACAATTTATCTATTTAGCATATAAGTTTTTGTTCATAACAGTGTAAAATCTAATGTCTCTTCAATGGTATTTTTGTTATTATATTCTTTTCTCTTCCATTTCACCCAAATCCCTACTTCCTGCAACAACTCATTCTACAGAGACTGGCATTTGTGTATTTGTCATGTTTTCATTATTAAATGGGAAAAAATCAATTGAACCCCTGAAGTTTGGGAAATCACCGACTGAATGAGTACTTCTGCGTTTTAATTCAAGTTTACCCTTAAATTGATTCAAGGCCGTCTAAAGGAAAACAAAGAGTTTAATCAAAATTTGATTTACATTTAATTAGAAAATAATCTTAAATGATAATATTTTTTATTATAAAAGGAAAAATATAGATAAATAAATTTGATCACTAATTATAAATAATGAAGAAAAATTAATATTAAGTAGCTCTTATTTTAAAAGAAATAAATGAATTTTTTTAATTCAAGAAAAAAAAAAGGAATTAAATTGGAAGAATTTCTAACTATAAGGGTGTGTTTGGTTGGGGGGCTTATTTGTTTAATGGGGTAATGTCTTCTTTTATTATCTCATTACTCCGTTTGGTTAGCTAAGTAATAAAACATTCCAGTAATCTTATTATA
>WYDK02042374.1:0-16217 GCA_009867345.2 Toxicodendron radicans | reverse complement strand
ATGTATATAAGGATAATTATATTGTATTTTGTTGATGTATATAAAAGTATATTTTATGTTTAGTTTGTAAAGAAAAAGAAAAACCGCAGTATACTTTTACTTTATATTTACCTTATATATATTCATATGAGGTATTTTCATGAGTTTTACATGTATTAGCTAGAAAGAATAGAATGCATTACATATTGGCTAGGGTGGTACTTACGGAAATCCAACGGGTGTAGGTTGGTGAGCGTTGACGTGTAAAAATAGACTCGTGTTAAGAAATGTATACTCACTTATAACATCGAGGGAGTTGTGTATTTAATGGTCCATGATCATTGAAAGGTGATGCAAGGATGTGAACTACTTTGTCGGGAATGAGCGATTATGAATCAAGGGAATGATTTAAGAATTTCCTCATGCGGATTGAGGGTCGTGAGTCATTTCAACTATATATATTTGTGTTCCATTCACTGAGCTTTCTAGCTCACTGTTTTAGTGTTTTCCGGTCAGGTTTGCATACAAGGTACGCGAGGCGCAGGCGACACGCTTTCAGCTTGGTCGCAAACGCATGTTCATCAGCATAACGTTTGTACATGGTAGTTGCACGCTGATACGATTATTTTTGTAAATTGCTTTGTAATGAATAATATTTTGAATTTATAAATGGTTTTCGAAAAATCTCACCCTCATTTTGGGAATCCGAGCCCCTCGGTCCTCCTGGATCCGATGGGGTCAGGACTACCCAGAGTGGTGTGTGACATACTGGCAGTCAAGTACATCAAACTACCTGTCATGCTTCTGTATAGTTTGGAGTCAACTTTCTTCCCCTTTTCATCTTTTGACAATTTAAGTGTGGGACTCATGGATGTTTTAGCATGCTTAGTTCCATCTTGATTAAACATTTTCAACATATTCTTAATATATTTGGATTGAGTCACAAACATACCATTTTCAAATTGTTTAATCTGAAGTCCTAAAAACATGTTTAATTCACCTACCATGCTCATCTCAAACTCTTTTTCATTAAATCTACAAATTTGTTCAAGTGAGTTTCTGATGTGGAGCCAAACACAATAGCATCAACATATATTTGTGCACACAGAAACTCTATTGATCAACATTACCTCTGTTGTACCCATGGTCAAGAAGAAAAAATGTCAATCTCTCATACCATTCTCTGGGCTTGTTTCAGCCCATAAAGAGTTTTCTTCAAGATGACGACATGATCAGGTAGATGAGGACCCTGGAAACCAATTGGTTGTTCAACATACACGTCCTCAGACAACATCCCAATTAAGAATGCATTCTTCACATCTATCTGGTACAACTTCATCTTTAAGGTACATGCAATGGTCAGCAGTAATCTGATAGACTCAAGTCTTGCCTTTCATCAAAGTCTACTCCTTCAACTTGTGTGTATTCTTGAGCAACTAGCCTAGCCTTGTTTCTCACGATATTACCAAATTTATCAGTTTTGTTCTTGAAAATCCATTTTGTCCCAATGATATTCACTCATTCAGGTCTTGGTACAAGTGTCCAGACATCATTTCTCTCAAACTACTCCAGTGTTCATCTCTCTTGTGGACCTCCAATGATGGTCGATGATGGATGTGCCTTCTTTATCCATGATGAAGGACCTTTGGACTGTGAAGTCCTTCTCATTGTTTGTGGTTCTGACAGATCAACAATCAGTTCAATCCATCTAAGTTCAGGGACTGATTACCAATAAGATCGTCATCTCTTAGCGCATCTGGAGTCGATGTGGACACATTTTTTGCTGCATTTGTATCAGATGATTCAGGTGTGTTCACTTTTTCAGATTTTATAGGCACACTTGATGCAGACATATCCTAAAAATTACCTTCATATGAACAATCTGCAACATCTTCTGCATCACTAAACACCACGTTAAAAGACTTAATGATCTTTTCAGATCTAAGGTTATAGACCATAAATGCTTAGCTATTCAATGAATATCCTAAGTACCATCATCACTTCTGGAATCTAATTTTCCTAGGTTATCTCTATCATTTAGCACATAGCACTTGCATCAAAAGACATGAAAATAGGACAAGTCGGGTCTTTTATCTTCCAAATTTCATATGGAGTCTGAAATGTACCTTTCCTGAGAAATACTCTATTGGAGATGTGACATGTTGTGTTAATGACCTAAGCCCAAAACCTCTTGGGTAATTTTTTTGCGTTTAACATCACCCTAGGCATATCTTGAAGAACTCGATTGTTCCTTTCCACTACTCCGTTTTGGTATGGAGTTTTTGGTGTTGAGAAATCCCCAGCACATCACAAAAGTTTGCAAAATAAGTATTCTCAAACTTTTTTCCATGATCACTCCTTATTCTCACAACCCTTTTCACTGGACAATTTTTCTCCACTTGAAGTTTCCTAAGCAGCCTTTCAAAAACAAGGAATGTATCTGACTTCTCTCTTAAGAAATCTACCCAAGCAAATCTAGAATAGTCATCAACACAAACAAAGACATATTTCTTACCACCCAAGCTTTCAGTTTGCATTGGACCTATCAAGTCCATATGAAGAAGTTCCAGTACATCAGTGGTATTAAGGTAAGGCGAGGATCTATGTGAGTTTCTAGTTTGTTTTCCTTGATGGCATGAACCACACACATTACCTTTAGGAAGATCTTACTTGGGTATCCCTCTCACAACATTCTTCTTGGAAAGTTTAACCAGATCTTTGAAGTTAATGTGTCCAAGTTTTTCATGCCAGATCTCAACACAATTTGCCTTAGCATTAAAACACGAAAATTCATTAGCAAGAAGGTAGCAGTTATCATTTGACTTTTTTCCCTCCAGAATAGGCACACCATTCTCATCTGATACTTGACATTTGTCTTTCGAGAATTTGACAACAAGATTTCTATCACAGATCTGACTTATGCTAATTAGATTAGCTTTTAAGCCATCAACTAATATAACATCATTAAAAAAGGCAGTCCAGGGAGTGAAAAAGAATCTTTTCCCCAAAATCTTACCTTTCTTACCATCACCATAAGTAACATGGCCATTGCCCACACATTCTAGGTTTGTTAAAAGTGAGCTATTTCATGTCATGTGCCTAAAACACCCATTGTCCAGATACCAGAGATCGTTTTGAAAAGAAAGCAGTGATATGTATGCAACAAGTGCGTTCACAACAGGTCTCTGTTTCCACACCTTTTTATGGCAAACAACATTCTTTGTTGCAGTATTCTCACTCGAAAACAAGGAATGATTTTCAAAACATTTTCTCAAGTATGCAATGAACTTGAAACATTTGGGTCTAATATTAACTTTCTTATGGAAAAAATGACAAATAGGAATGAATTTCTTTACCCTCAACATATTCTTTTCCAAGGGAAAATCTAGGACTACTTCAGTTGTTTTCACAAACGTGCGCACACTTGTGGATGTGCTAGCTCCTGGTGAAAATCCCAATCCAATTTTGTCTCCATACATCTTCCCTTGTCCCAAAACTTCATCAAGTTTGAGTGACCCTGCATTAAGTTTCTCAGCAACGGCTTTAGCTTCAGTTAGATCAGATTGAGCCTTAAGCAATAATGACTCTTTGATGGTTAAGTCACTGGACATCATCTTAATTTGATCAGCTAGAGTTTTTTTATCTTCCACTAAGTAAGATTTAGCCTCAAGTGACTTAATCATTTTAAGAGCCTTGAGCCAAGCAAGACTCATACATATTGTCATAACCTTTTTGTTGTTCTTCATAGATATCACTAGACTCTTCAGAGGTGACACTCTTACTATTTCCTAATTTGCAGTAAAGGCTAGAAAGTTTTCTGCCTCATCAGGCTCACTTTCCTCACAAACACTCTCCTCTTCACTCTTACTCAAGGTGGTAGCCATTGTCTTGCCTTTCTTTTTCAGAGTGTTGGCACACTCTGATTGTATATGTCCAAAACCTTCCCAGTCGAAGCACTTGATACCTCTTTTTCTCTCACTATCCTTAAATGGCTTTTTCTAGGAAACCACTACACACAAACTGATCTAAGCCATTCTTGAGGAAAGTTTGTTTACCCTTTCTATTCCCGAAGGATTTTTTTGACATTTCTCTTTAAAAACTTAGCAAAGTTTTTTGTCAACAATGCACATGTGTCATCATCAAAAGTACCAGTGTCCACATTATCAACAGGTTCGGAAACTACCTCATGTTTAAGAATCAATCCCTTGCTTGGTTTCTGATTCTCCCACCTTTTCAGGTTCAATTTAAAGGTTTGCAACGATCCAATCAGCTCATCTAAGTCCATTGAATCCAAGTCCCTGCATTCTTCAATTGATGTAACTTTAGACATGAATCTTTTTGGCAATAAACACAACACCTTCCTGACAAGTTCAGAGTTAGAGTACACTTTACCCAATGCATAACATTCATTAGAGACATCACACAATTTACCATGAAAATCATTAATTGACTCATCTTCTAACTGTGAAGATTTGTTTAAATAGAAACGACAGCGGAAACGTTGTAAATAAAAATTTTAAACAATCCTAACCCATGAATCCGGATGTAGAATATATATATTTTGATTATGAACAATAAAAATAAACCCGGAGATGGATTTATACCTGCGATGATGGCTCCTTCAACTTGGTTAATACTAGTACTGTTCACCATCATTGTTCACGATATTTTTCACCGTTATTGTTCACGAACACTGTTCAAGGATTGGAAACTCCTTCAAGATGTGATTCGCTTTCGATTCAATATAGAATCGCACATACACGTCCACATGAAGATAATCCACTCAAAGAATTTGCTAGAACGCTTGAGTGGGTGAAAGGAATCAAATAAAATAAATTTTCTTCTTCAATAAGGGTGGCTCACCTTTTTGCTCTTTAGAGTGGCTAGCGTTTTTCTTTTCATTTCTTTTTAATTGAATGAATGAATTGTTAGGTTTAATTAAATTAATAAGTTGCTTATATATTGCAACTCATTAAACCCTATTCCATTTAGGAACATCCTACTATTCCAATTAGGAATAGAATATCCCAAGCCAAACACTTCCCTTTTAATAATTAATTAATTATTAATATTATTTATTAAATCAATTAATATAAATAAATACATTAATATTAACATTAATAAATATGTAATTAATTAATTCAATTTAAATATACCAAACAAGTATATTTAAATTAACACAATCTCACCAATTTAATTATTAATTAAATTTCAACAACAACCCTAGCAATTACATTGCCCATGTGAGATTACCAAAATACCCTTATACATGAAAATGATGAAAATACCATTTTCATTATTTTCCATGATTCCTTTTATTATCTTCTATGTATGTGACCCGTAGGCTCTTCATCGTATTGGCAGTGTATGGTATTGCGATTAGAACCCAAAAAATCGACTCACCAAACACAGACCAAGATTGGTCTCTAGCAAGACATCATGGCCACCCGATAGATTCGGATTCAACGAAACTGAAACCTATCAACGGTATGGTTACTGTGCAGTTCAATCTTTTCGTCATCTTTTATCTCATCAAGACTTGAAGTACAAAAGTAGTGTCAACTTCAAATGAGTGCCTCAATGTATTCATATCCGATTATCCGAGTGACGACTAAAATATAAATTGGATTTGAGCACCAAATCAATTACACTATGGCCACAGATTTGGGGTCGTAATCACTCATCGAATATCTATTTGAGATAATGCCTCCCGCACCAGGGAGTGACGAATCATGTGGCGATCCACCATAGTCATGACGTGCTTCTCAATATGGTCAACGACTACCGTATTGATAACTCTAAAGAGAGTTACGTTGGGCTAGTGTCAAAGCACACCAATGTTCACGCGTGTGACGCAACGAGTTAGCGTAATAATAAGGCTAGCACTCGACTAAACCTTTAAAATCAATAAACTAGTTTCAATCACAGAAACTCAATTCACAAAGTTGAAATAAAGTCTGAATAATTCTTCATTCGCCAACCAAACGAAAACAAAATAGGTTTATATAGAGTAAAATCCAACCCTAATAGGACTCCCAATAACAAAAGAAAACAAAATCCAAAATTAACTAAAACAGAAAACTGTAATTAAAATCTGTAAAAATGCGCAGAAAACTTCATGGACCAGAAAAGTGGTCTAAACGATGTCATTTGGGCTCGAAACTAGTGGAAATGGTCCTAAGATAATTTTCAGTGTCGGGCTCGAAATGAGCTTTTCGTTGATATTTTATAAGCCCTGTAAATCCTCCTAGATCAAAAGTTATGTCTGTTTAAAGTTTACATGCGCATTTAAGAATTCAAGGCCCTGCATCTGGGCTTCTAACGATCCGCCCTCTCCAAAAATTTATCCGCTAGACGTTCTACATCACGTGACACTCCGGTGATCTCAAGTCAAATGATCACATGCACCACTATCCGTGAGAGGATTGTTTCATAGACACTGGGGTTACCATCTATATGGAATCCTCTGATGGGTCTGTCCAGTGAACTTGCTCATAAAGCAAGCACCCATGCGTCTTACCAAGTTATCTCCCGATAACTTTGAAAAGCGAGATTTGTCACTGTCTTTCAACAGGGTCGTTCAACACTATGATAGCTTTACTGTATTATATGTGCCCTTAATTCAGAATAATACTGGGGCTATGGACGTTTTAAGAATGGTCATCTTATTTGGTCATAGAGTTCTCACTATCAAGATTTTAAACACTTGATACTCTCGTCATGATTCAACCAATCTTCGGGCATATATCATTTCATATGGTCGTACATACTTAGGGTTTGATATAGAAATGCCTTTTATTATAAATTAATCATGTTTTTACAAAGAGTCAATTACAGTATTATTGGCTCTAGAGCACCTATACTAACACTAACATTACTAGATTTTGAAACTCTATCACTAATCTCCTAAGGCTAGTCTTTTTGACAACATCAGTACCCTCATTCTTAATTTGAAGCTTATCCCAAGCCTCTTTGGCAACCTCACAGTTAACTATAATCTTCATTTGGTTGACATTAACTGCATTGAAGATTGCATGAAGGGCTTTAGAGTTATTGTTAGCTAGATCTAATCCAGCCTTGGTCCAATCATTTATAGGTTTGGGTTTGGCCTCTCCATTTTTGACAATTGTGGGAGATGTCCAGCCACTCACAACTGATGCCCACACCCTCTCATCAATAGGTTTAATGAATGCTCTCATTCTGGGTTTCCAGTATGGGTAATTGGGACCTTCCAAAAGTGATGGTCTATTAGAAGATTCTCCTTCATTAAAGAAATTCATGACAGCAAACACAAGGACTATTCTAAGCATGAAAAAAAGGAAAAATTCACAAACACAACTCAATCAGATGCAACAACAAGCAAACAAGGAAAGCAAATGGGTAAGGATCAACTGATAAATCATATCAAAACCCGCTTTGATACCACTTGTTGGTTCTTGGGTAGCTCTTAAGTCCAAGAATGATTATTCATTTGTTATACAACAGAAATATCAAGTTAAAAGTGTTACCAAGTTGATTAATCATCAACCAAATTAATCTCAGATTGAACAAAAACTAAGGTGTTGTAAAGTAAATAACACAAGTGATTTACATGGTTCGGCCACAGCCTACATCTATGGGACCATGTCCAGCAGAAGCTGATTCATTATAGAAAACAATCATGGTACAATTACAAAGCTAAAGTCAATTCTTAGTTGTGAGAACACTCCATGTTACTACAACACTTGCACTCACCCCCTTTGGTTAAACCTCGTTCTTCTACAACCAGCTTCACTTCAAGAACCACCTGGTTCACTTGAGCTTCACTCGATCTTCAACTCATAGAAACTCAACAATCCAGAAGACTGGAAAATCAAATATCAATAGCAACGCAAAACTCAAAAAGAGTCTAAGATTAAAAGACGGTAGTGAGTACACTAATTAAAAGAAAAACAACTTAGACAAATGTAAACAAATTGAGTGAACACATTCTTTGAAGAATTTTCAGAGCTTAAATTTTTTTTTCTCTATGGTTGTTCACCTACTCGACAATGGGCAAGGATCAAGATAATAAACAATGAATCCTTGCATAAGAAGATAAGTGCCACGTTAACTGACCAACCTGCAAAAAAGTGTGTGTGACACAAAACAATTTTTTCATTACCTAAAAGTTGTTCTTTTTCTTGGACCATAGCAACCAAAAGGAGACATATGTCGAATGGTCCACATTCACACACACAAGCACTCTTAGTATTGAAACAAGTTATTATCCAAAATAACCCAATGGAAAAGTACCCGTTGTACAGATGAAGATTAGTCCAGAAATTCATTATATCTTATCAACAATGTGTTAACAGAAACAAAGGTGTTTACACACATATGTAAAAACGAAACAATATAAGATCTGATTCAACATGTGTACACAATTTGAAATGTGAGCACACAATTTCATATGTTTGACAAACACAACTTCAACAATATTATATTTATATTCAATAGAAACGAATTCGATATGGAGCTCGTCTGTTTTGTCTGAACTGACTATTTATTTCCATACAACATTTTCCCGTCAGTTTTTAAAGGTCGTGACGAACTTTAAAAACTTGTCCTTTGCAACTTCAAACTGATTGTGGGAGCTTGGATTGTCTTATCACGTGTCTTTTCACATACGGGGGCTTTTCACTATCTTTTTTACTATGCATTAAATGGAGCCGCGACTGTTCCTTTCCCCAAGTGCCTTTGGGAATTGGGAACGGTTGATATTGTGACGGTTGGCATGCGCCTTCCCTATTTAAATAGTTGCCTAGGCTTGGGAATGTCATTCTCCATCCTATTGTTGCTTATTTCCTTACTTATTCAAAAGATTCCGACAGTCCTTCGATTCGTTTTCTTCCAAAAGTTTCATATTCTAGCGTTTCGTTTTGCAAAGTTTATATGTTTCCCTCACTCGGTTTCTTTTTTCTTTTGTTAATGTATTATCTTGCATGATTAACTCATATCTTTTTTCTTTTTTCTTTTTTATAGATGCCATCTGATAACTATTTCTCCGATGTGAATTGGATCCATAATAGAGACAGTTTTTGTCTGCCGTTATCTTCTCGAATTGATGCACAAGTTGAGCCTTCTTGTCGTGTAGATGACGAGGTTGATTCCTCGCAAGCCCGACTTGGTCAGGTTCAGCTTGCGCCCATCATTCCTTATGATGATATTCCCCCAGCCAGCCAGTGGATAGGGCAACGAGGAATGTCGACAACCGGAAGACTGCCCTTCTTGAAAATATGAGGAGACTAGCTCTCAAGCCCCCAATGAGAGGCTTGTGTTTGGAGGCGAGCTTTCGGCTCCTGCAGGGATCGAGGTGAGGACCCCTAGAGAGGAGATTAGGGAGTTAGCGGATCATCTCCACATTCTTATGTGCATCTTCTTGAGTGTGTTTCTGGGGCGAGCTGGGACGTCCATAAGAAACTTTCTTCGACCTCCCTATTGCAAAAGGCAATTGACGACCAGACTTAAGTTTGTTTTTGTTTTGTTGTGCCCTTTTGTTTTTCGCTTTTCTTTTTAAGGGTCTAAAAGAAGAGCTCACCGAGCTGAAAGGGACCTTGGATTCAACCTAAGTTGATTTTGATAGGGAGTTGGGCATGATGCTCCAAGGATTAAGCGTAAAGGATCGACGAATTGTTGCCCTCTCCCGAGAGACAATCTGGCACCCCATCGAGATGTAGCATATGTAGGAAATGATTAACTCTCTCTAGTACGAAAGAGAGAGGCTCGCATTGTAGGCCACGGTGTCCTAAGGTGTGGAGTCTTAAATCATACTGGTACATTGAGTTTGGTCGCCTCACTGTTGAAAGTAGGCAACTTCCTGGCCATCTATCTCTTCACTCAACGGCTATTTTCCTGGCCACATTCATTAGCGACACTGATTCGATACTCTTCTCGCTGATGATCGTCGATGTTAGGGATTGCCCGACGAGCTAGAATCATCCTCAAAGTTTTTGAGTTCCCAACTTAGGTCGGCGAGACGACATTTTGTTGACTTGGAGGTTACTCACTAGTTGTACCTCCCTCATGCTAGTCACCTCCTGTTGGAGATGGCTGACAGCATGGGTATGGAACCTGAGCATGTCCATCATTTTCATATTTTCCGAATTCAAGACATGCATGTCTTGGTGGTTTACTGGTGGAGGAAGTGAGATTGTTGGCGCACGAACATCAGTGGCTTCTTGATTAACCTCTCGGTTTCCAGCTTCGACGATGTTAGTTTGATTAGTACAAGTCAAACTTTTAGTTTTCTTACACGCCATTAATGTTGTTAGATAATGATTGGAATGACTGAACTAGCTATGGTTGTTTTGGTTGAGATTACAAAGTATTCAGGGGGAGGCTCTCCTTCTAGTGCCAAAATGTTGTTACAAATATCTGCTAACAACTAGAGATGCTTGATTGACGTCGTTAGAAACAAGCAAAATTGACTGTTGAATATTGTAAAAATCAACAAGAAAAGAAATACAGGCAAATAAAGAAATGCAAGCTAATAAATTAGAAGAAAACAAATGTGATTTTTAAAGTAGTTCTGCCGATTAAGAACTCGAGGCTACATCCACTGATATTGTATTCATATTCAATAGAAACGAAAATGTTACAAGAGATTACAATGAAACTTGATGCGGATAATGGTGGGTTCACTCACACTTTCTCTTTCTAAGCACCCTCTTAAGGTTGTTTCTCTCTAAGTGTTTTTTTCCATCCCTTTTTTAGTAGATGTCCCCTCTATTTATAAGCTATCCGGGGGTGCCTAATCCCTCTCAAACAGGATTTGAGTCAGGCTTTTTTCTGATAATTCTACATGTTAAGCAACCTGCTGCATGAGCGACACGTGATGCGGATCTGGTCGTTGATCGCTATCACAGTACTAGGATACATGGGGTGCGTCTAGGCAAAGCAGGCCCATTATGTGATGAGGCTAGACAAATTGTCCAACAACTTGCTTCATTTTGCTCTCTACTTGGCTGCCTGCTTGGGGATACAGCTCGCTTGAGATTACAGGTCGCTCGAGATTACAGGTCGCTCCTACCTATCTCACATTTCAATCTATTATTTTTTTCAATCTGAAGCTCACCTTGAGTCTCCGTTTGGTTCGAGCTGGCTATTTATTTCCACGCAACAATTTTCTAAAGTAAGCTCTACGCAAGAACACAATGGGAATATCCATTATTATTCTATTCTCATTATTTGATTCTATCTTTCATCCAATATTTTAAAATCATTTTAAATATTATCAATTCATTTTAAATTACAAAAGGGACATTCATTTTCAATAATATGTATCGAATACAATCAGAGAACCCAGTTTCTTCACTATATTCCTGGTACGCCTGTTTGTCCGGATAATTCATGGGTAATAAATAAATAAATAAATAAATATATATATATATATATATATATACTAAACTAAAATTCGAACATAAAATAGGATTCTAACAAAATTTACAATAAAATATGATCCTAATTAAATGTTGAAATATAGGTTAAGAGAGGAAGAAAGTAGACCTTCATTCTCAATACATCCAGGTATATAATTGTCACTCAAGTCAAGAGACTGTAATTATTTGAAGGGATAAAACAAAGAAGCATTGAGATACCATAATCCCATTTTCCAAATCCTTACTTGAGAAAGATCAAGTTTGATGACTTTGCTAGTGATGTTGTGGCACTCAATCCTTCCCCACTCACAACAATTTTAATTCTCCACCCAATCTTCAAGATTATTACGATTGATAAAAGGATAATTAAAAAAAAAAAAAAAGGTTTAAGTTTTACAAGAGCAATTCTTTCTTTCTCCCAACACCCCTCTCCTAATGAAACCAATATCATTTGCAAGAACATCGAAAACCACTTGCAATCCATGACTTAATACAAACAACTCAAGCTTTGTGATTCACAATAGACTACCTCTAAGCTATTTATAAAGAGGCTCCAAGTAACAACTTCTTTTGGATTTGCATGTCTTTTCCTTCTATAAATATTTTTCTTCACTCATTTTTTCTTTTTTAGATATCAACAAATTTATTCGGTGTATACGTAAAAATCAACTCGATAGTCTTTTGGATGAGATCATGTGGTGATAGGCCACTAATAGCATCAAAGACTTGTAAGCACAAGAGAGGTGAACGCAGAGCTCACGGTGGACACTGGTGTAGTATCGGTCGTAGGCACTTCGACGCTCAAGTCAGCACGATTGTGGGTGCATAATAAGGGCTGAGAGCGGGAAAGACTTATCGAAGTGGCTAGCTAGAGCATGACTCATCAATGTAGAGTGGTCAGAGCTCGACTCTACGCTGGCCACCATGGTTGGGTTGGTCAAAACCAAGCTCAACGGCGACAGAGGCTCTTAGTGTATGTATCAATGAATATTAAGAGGGCAGACCTCTATTTATATGGGAGTTTATAGGGGATTAAGCCCTAGTAGGAATTAGAGTCCTGATGCTTATCAAGTTAGTAGTCATATCCTTGTTGGACTATGAGTTCCTAATAGCAAGTGCTTACGTAAACAGGAAACTCATTGAATGACTTGTCTTTGTAAGAGTATGAGTCCTAATTCATGTAAGATTTGGGATATTGTATGAATTATGAAGTATGTGAGACTTTGAGTCCTTTGGAGGATGATATTTTGTCAGACGAGGAGTCCTACTTGGTAAAGCATCCTTAAGAGACTTGGAGTCTTGAAGTGTGAGAAGTTTACATGGATTTGGACTCTTGGGGAGCTAGACTCCTAATTAGACTCAAAGTTATGAATGGATGTTAGGCCTGACCTTTAGATGGGTTTTGAAGGATAGTGTGGCCCAGATTGTTTGGGTGGCCCAATTCGTGGAGTGGGTCTGGCATGAGGCCAAAAGAAGTTGGGCCTTTGTATGGAGCAATAATTAGCAAGTTTGTTATTATTGGGCCTGACAAGGTCCAAGACAATTTTTTGCCCATACATTCTGTCAACACTTTTTATTCATGCTAGTATTGTTTAGGTGGTACCATAAGTTAATGCATGTAACAATCACATTCATTTTAAGGACAAATAAGAGAGAGAAAGACTCTATGTTGACATAAACTCACTAGATGATAGTATGGATGATGTGATACCAATGTGGTATTCTAGATTTTTTTTCATTTTGTATTAATAATTTTTTTTCTCTGTAACCCATAGGATACAAATAAATCAATATTTACCATATAACATTAATCTATAAAAAAAAATTGCAACCGTTTGAAAAGTTTGAAAATGTTGATATTCTTATCGTTATTGCTAGATAAATATTTAATAATTATTTTTATCTTGGAAAATTATTTTATTACGAAATATACAAGAGAAGATTTAAAACCTAAAAACACATAGTCTGATTTTTTTTTTTATCTTTTATTTTCTATTTTTAAGTAATATGAATAATAATAAAGGATCGATGCACCCGTAGTGATTTAATTTGATCTTAATTATAGAATAATTCTCTAGTCATGATATCTTGATATTAATTTAGGAGGAACAACATGTACTTATCCATAGTTTGTCTTGTCGTAAAGACAATTTGGTACCCAAAAATATTGAAAATGAAAAACACCAACTTTCCGTTAGTTTCTGTTCGTGAATTTAGTTTACTAAAGGACGGTGTAGTAATTTCTTTATCAGCCAAAAAAGAAAAGTAAACAGATGGTGGACGTTTTCAAAACCAAAAAATTGTTGGTCGCCAGCGCAGGGAAATGGCCGGGGAAATCTTACAGTCAGTCACCAACAAACCTAGACTCCAGTAGTTGGTTGCTGGACAGACTCGAAGCTGGATGCGGCAAAAGGTCAAACAAGTGGTGGGCGACGATGAAGCAGCAAGGTTAGAGTGATGGGGGAGCGGGACCAGAAAAACAAAAAAACCATAATTCCCAGACTTCCAATGATGATAAGTGGAAGACATGAGAAACTTGCATGAGGATTTGTGATAAATATTTATGAAGGTTCCTCTATAAACATATTGTTCCAACTCGAACCAAAAAAAAAAAAAAAGAGCGAGATGTAGTTCAATTTTGATGACCAAAACAAGCAACCACTCCACAAAATATATGAAACTGGAAACAAAATGTTGTACTTCCCTTTTCAGTTTGTCATATATGTGAGCAAAACCAATCAAAATAAAATAAAGAAGAGTTGATTCACAACTGATTGCACTAGACAACAAGATCAAGCTAGAGTCAAACAAATACATATAGGCTTATGAGCTTGCCTGACTGAAATGCAAGAAGCTTCCCTCAGTACCCTTCGTTGCCAAAAAGCCAGCTTGAAATTGGAACTTATAAGGTATTAACATATATGTATGATGAGTAATAAATAACTACCGCAAAACCCAAACACTCTTTCTAACTTTGGAAACCAAGTGTGAGTAAGAACCTAAAGGACATTAGATGGGAGTAGGGAGGGCTAGTGGAGGGATGGTTTTTGAAGAGGGGGGATAGGAATTCAAATGGGAGTGAGGTCGGCATCCATCGGTGCTGGAATCTGGCACGTTCTGGCTTGATCCGGCGGACGCTAGGGTGAAAATGGGTCACGGGAAAGAGGAAATTCCAGCCAAAAATGGGTCAAATCCGGCTGGGGATGGAGGAGGACAGTGATAAGAGGTGAGATCAACTAGAAAGGTGAAGGAAAAGGGAAAGAAAGCCTGCAAGAATGCTGCCGCAAGCGGCTTTGAATAAGAAAGGTGGAAGATGAAGAGATGAGAGAAAAAGATAGGAGTGATTTATATATATATATATATATATAAAAGATAAAATGACATAATTATCCTTTATTTGTTTTTGAATTTGCTGTCCTATTCTTGTTCAGTTAGACTTAACAACAAATATTAACGGAAAGTTAGTGTTTATCATTTCTAAACTTTGTGGGTACTAAATTGTCTTTAAGGAAAACTATGGGTGTGTGTTTGTCATTCGGCCTATTAATTTATCAGGCCCATGTAATTTTGAAATATTATATTAAGTCCAATGGATGAATACAACTGTGATTAAACATAATCTTATGGAATTAATATTTAAGACGTCCAGACAAGATAGTGACTCATCAATTATCATAACTTTAGAATTATATCTTGTTTTTCAGGGAGTCTAACTCTTTGGAATTTTTATCATTGTTGGATCTTAATCTAATAGTTTAAGTTTTTAGGTTGAGTGGTAACCCAACGTGATATCGGACAGGCAAAGGTCTCAAATTCGAGTCCATTTTTCCAATAAATTTATATATATATATATTGTCAAATTAAACAACACAGTTTGACCTTCTTTATTGATACATGTATCTCAACATGACTAAATTTTCAAATTTTTTTTTTTGGAGGTTGTAGCACAATTTCAACACTTTTTTTTTTATCTTTAGGAGCTAAACTTTTGACTTTTAAACAAGCCGCAACCTAGTAAAGTTTCCTTAAGCAATTTTTTTTTTTTTTTTTTTTTTTTTTGTAAGAAGAGATATTCTTCTCTTTTTATTGCTCAAATTTGGATTTAAATTGATAGAATAATAACATATGATTTCTTATATTTTCCATTCATTCTTATCATCCTTTTATTCAACATTTCTCACAATTATTTACAACAGCTCTAAAAAAAATGAAGTTTGAATCTCTAAATGTGATACCATGTATCTTGGTATGTTGTACTTAAGGTTTTCAAATGATGTTTAGGGGTGTAGAGTGTAAAGGATTTAGACTTTTGAGGGAGTAAAGTGCAACAATTGAAAACGTATGAGGGCTAAAGGGATAGTTACCAGGCCTAGTATAAAAAAGGAAAAAGTTCTCCCATTTGGGGCAAAAGTGGATCGAAGAAGAAGAAGAAGAAGAAGAGAGGAAAAAATGGGAGAAATTGGGAAGAAAATCCAAGAATTTATGCAAGGTAAGTGAAATTCATGCATACATCTAATCCTAACTCTTAGTAATTTCAAGTTCTTTCCCTTTTCTTAATAAATTCTACTCTTTTGGGTTGAATTGGGTGATAATAGGTGAAGAAGAGTCAAGATCCAAACATCTAAGCTAAAAGGGAAATAATTGGTGAGTTGAATAGTATAATTGAAGCATTAAATCTTTTAAAAAGGTATGTAAGATTATATATTTCATTCTCATACCCTTAATATTAATCTTTTGAAATTACTTTAAAGGAAATAAAAATAATAAGCATAAAATCTTCACTAGGGGTAAAATGGTCTTTTCACAAGGAATTTGAAGAAAAAGTGGGGAATGAAATAA
>WYDK02042354.1:0-16234 GCA_009867345.2 Toxicodendron radicans | reverse complement strand
AAGGCTTACGACCGGATCGAATGACCTTTTCTTAAAAAAATGATGAACAAGTTTGGGTTTAATTCAGTGTGGATTGATCGAATTATGGCCTGTGTTGAATCTGTGTCCTATAGTGTGTTGCATGATGGGAGTGAGTTTGGTTCAATTGTTCCTGCTCGAGGGTTAAGCCAAAGGGATCCACTTTCCCCCTATTTTTTTTATCATTTGTGCAGAGGGCTTGAGTGCCATGATTAGAAGAAATGAGGCTTTTGGGCTTATTCACGGTTGTTCGATAGCAAGAAATGCTCCTTCAATTTCCCATCTATTTTTGGCCGACGACTTCTACTTATTTTTCTGGGCTACTGAAGTTGAAGGGCAGATTATTAAAAATCTTCTTCATGTGTATGAAAGATTGTCTGGGCAATGTGTAAATTTTAATAAATCTTCTATTCATTTTAGTGCTAATGTTGATGGCCAGTGCAGGGAGAAATTATGCAGATTGTTAGGTGTGGCTGCTAATGAAAATCCAGGAAATTATCTAGGTATGCCATCGGTTATTGGTCGTAGTAAAAGAGAAGTGTTCCAATTTGTCAAGGATAGAATCTGACATCGGTTACAAGGATGGAGATGTAGAGCTTTATCTAGTGTGGGGAAAGAGGTTCTGTTTAAAACCGTGGCTCAGGCGGTTCCGAATTACATCATGAACATTTTTCTTCTGCCTTTAGAGCTGTGTGCTGAGATTGAAAGACTTTTAAATGCTTTTTGGTGCAGCGGTTTGGGATTTAGGAGGGTCAGAAATTTTAACTTGGCTATGTTGGGCAAACAAGCATGAAGGTTTATTTCTGATGAACAAGCTCTTGTAGCTAGAGTTATGAAAGCTAGATATTATCCATCATGTTCTTTTTTGAATGCTGATCTGGGTAATAATCCAAGCTATGCTTGGAGAAGCATTTTGGCTACTCAGAATTTGATTCGAAGTGGTTGTCATAAACGAATTGGTGATGGAAAGGATACGAAGATTTGGAAAGTGCCTTGGCTTCCATGTTTGGAAAATGGTTTTATTACAAGTGTTGTCCCTGGCAACTTAGAAAATGCAACAGTTTCTGACTTGTTGAGTGTTGATTTTCAAGGATGGGATGTGGACATAATTTCAGATATTTTTAATGAGAGAGATAAGAAGTTAATCCTTAGTATTCCCCTGCATTATCTTGTGCGGCAGGATTCATGGGTTTGGTTATTGGATGACAAAGGGGTGTATTCTGTTAAAAGTAGCTATCGTTTCCTTCAAGGTGAGTGTATCTCTAATCACTCAAGCTTCTGGAAAAAACTGTGGAATTTGAACCTCCCTGCAAAAGTGAGAAATTTCCTTTGGAGGGTCTGTACTAATTGCATTCCAACAGCTATGAATTTGATTGCCAGGCCGGTTCCCATTAATCCCCTTTGTTCTTGGTGTAAGAAAGATGCGGAATATGATCATCATGTTTTTTTTGGGTGTGATTTTGCAAAAGAGTGTTGGCAAAATTCTGGATTGTTAATTTCGTTTCTAGGAGATGTCTCAGTGTTTGATTGGTTTCTCCAGTATTTTTCTTTGACAATAGTAATAATTGTGTTTTGATGGGAATGTTATGCTGGAGTCTTTGGAACCGTAGAAATAATTGGGTTTGGAGGGGCAATTCAAATTCAGCTTTTGGAGTTGTCTTCTTGCTAAACAGATGTTGGATCAGTGGAGTCAAGCTCATGAGCAGAAATTTAATCAATTTCAGTGAGTAGATTCAATTAAAACTTGGAAGAAGCCTGACAGGGGCTGGCTAAAAGTAAATGTTGATGCTGCCGTTTTTCTTGATCAGGGTAGAATAGGGATTGGCTGTATTGTTCGGGATGATAATGGTTCCTTGATTATGGCTCGTTCCGAAAGGAAGGAAGGAAGATTTACTGTTTGAGAAGCCGAAGCTCTAAGCTTAAAGGAAGCACTTTCTTGGCTCAAGGATTTTCAGATGGATAAGTGTGTCATTGAATCTGATGCTAAACTGGTTACAGATGGAATTAAAGAGCCTTCTTGTTTTTCTAATTTTCATCTCATCATTGCGGATTGAAAGGAATTGTTAAAACACTTTTGTAATGTGCGCGTTTGTTTTGTTCATAGATCTGCGAATGTTGCAGCTCATTTGTTGGCTAAAGCCGCACATTCTGAGTCAGGTCTAAAGGAGTGATTCTCTTACGCTCCTAGTTTTTTAATTGATGTTCTGTATTCGGATGCTGTTTATTAATGCAAGTTCTTTGGTTTAAAAAAAAAAAAAACAAGTAATACAATAATAGCAAAAATTATATCATCACAGATGTTAGCAGAAGCCAAAAGTTATTTGACTTTGTCTTATTTTTTGGTCATTACATCTAAAAACAAGCAAGGGAAAGAAACAGGAAGAAAACTTCCTCTCACTGGAACCCAGAGAAGAAACTTCTAAAGAAGCAAGCCATGACTTCTCCTTACGATAAATAGCCTGGATAGAAGGTGGGCAAACCGAAATCCAATTACCGAGAAGAGACAGCGCAAAGGCACTCTGAGCAACAGCATGAGTCAGCTTGTTAGCCTCTCTTTTAATCCACTGGAACCGAACTGCTGGAAGACTGGCAGCAAGGTAAAGAATATCATAAATGAAAAAGGCAATTTCCCAACAAGAGGTCACTCGATTGCAAGCATTAACTAGATCTTTGCAGTCAGACTCAACAACAATATTCATCATGCCTAGGTTAGAAGCTAAAGATAAAGCTTCCCGAAGAGCCAGTGCTTCTGCCGTTAAAGTAGAGCAAATGTGAATCCTTGCTGTATGGCCTATTACTAACAACCCTTTGTGATCTCGGACTACCACTCCAATTGCCCCCACCTGAGAGGAACTTTTAAAGGCTGCATCACAGTTAATTTGTTGAGATATCTCTTTTCCCTGATTCATCGCATTTAGGAATGGCCCAAAGCTCCCAATGCAATTGGGCTGACCCAATATTAAAGCATTAAGGTTTTGAACTTGAACCTAATGGTTGTTCATAATTGACAAATTATTCATGATCAATTTAAAATTACTAATAAAAACAGATAAATTCACACCACATGAAAACATTTATAGTAACTAGAACTTAAAATTTTCATAATAAAGAAACTGATCACCAAGATTAAACTCAACCCATTATTATTATTATTATTATTGCTATGTAAAATATATTATGATCACCGAGGCAAATTACATATTCTAAGGAACCAAGTTCATAGAAAGAAGCTGCTGCTCAACCACCCTAGCAACCTCCACGACTAGCGCCTCCTGTGGCGTTTCATTATCACAGTAACCTTGAAGCACATCACTCTCTTCAGCGGTAAACCCTAGTGTGCAGATCATGGCCGGCCAACATTGGTGACTATTCTCCCCATTAAGAAAGAACATTATAAGCTCGCTGGAACAAGATTGATGCTATGTCAAAGAGTCCCTGCAGCAGCTCCATGATTCATTACCAGCTGTTTGAGTCGAGCCACGAGGCTTGACTTACTACTGTTCTGAAAATGGCCGAGCTTGGGTTATGACTTACTACTGTTCTCAAAAATGGCCGAGCTTCTGTTATGTATACAATGAATAAAGCTAGGAGAAGAGTTAGAAAGAAGAGCTTAGAGTTGGAGGTGGTGATGATAATTTTAGCCATCTTTTGTGTGTGTGAGAGAGAGAGTTTTGAAGGGTTTTATTTATAGATGAAATTATCGATTTAATTAAGAATTTAACGTTACAGCAGGGTGGGGGGACTCAAGAGTCTGAATTGATTTAAGTGAAGTTAATTAATTAATTATTGAAAATTGAAACTCTTAATAGAGGAAGCTGATGAGATAATCATAATTAAGAAAAATTAAGACCAAAAATATTTACCACTCGAAGGTAATCTTATAACTAAGGTAAAATGAAGGGAAATTGAGTGACTTAATATGTGTGTTTACCACTGTAAGATAATATATTAAATTATTAATTCGAAACTTAAAATCATAAAAAATAAATAAAAAAATAAAAAAAAATAAAAAAAAACCTCGTATTCAAGCTTAGAATTTCATTAATGGGAGTATTTCAAGCGTCCTTTTTTTCGGTAATTTTATCAGGAAATCCAAAAAACAAATTTATTAGAATTCACTGCAATTATGGTACAAAGACTTCCCTCTCAAATTGGTAGAATTATTTTGGGCTAAATTATGAAAATTGTTGGGAAAATTGGCAGAGCTCATTTCATTTTACTTGGTACCCAAATCAAACAACGAACATAGAAGCAATCTTTGCTGCCAACGTCGCTTAACTCTTATCTTCATTGATATTTTTGTCTTGAAAGGCTTTGGTGTTGAACTTACGACCTTGGCCTTGAACTCATCAATTTGTCCCATGACCCACAAAGTCGGCCTCTTATGAACTTTGTCTAGGACTCACGAACTTGGCCCCGAATGGCATTGGACTGATGAACATAGACCAAGGCTCACGAATTTTGCCTTGGACTCCCTAGTGTCATGAAAATTGCCCAAGACTCACGAACTTGGCCTTGGACTCCCCGGATGGCAAGACACACGAACTTGGCCTTGGACTCCCGGGATGGCATGGGACTTCCTGGATTCCTACAAAACAGATCATGCTCAAATCATATTTTGAAGGCCAAAATATATGTTGAAATACCAGCCTCCCTTGCCTAGGGCCCCAAAAAAGGAGGGCCGAAAAGGGACCCAAAAAAAAAATATTTTTTTAAATACATGTACATGCTAACTTTAAGAATTTTTAAAAAAGCTCAAAATTATTACATATATTTATAAAATTAGGCTCATTCTACAAGTTTATTTCTTATCAAATCCCTCATTACCGAATATCTCTCTCAAATCCAGAATTTCAGAATAAATTATTTCACATATTTAGTTGATCATGTCATTTCCTCACTTAAAAGTAGGTTTGAACAATTTGAAATATATAGTGATAATTTTGGTTTTCTTTATAATATAGAAAAGTTAAAATTGTTTGATGATGATAATTTGAAGAAAAATTGTTTAAATCTTAAAAACTTTTTAAAACATGATATGATATCTGATATTGATAGTTTAGATTTATATTCAGAATTAAAAGTTTAAAAAAAAATTATAAACGTGGAAATTAAAACACCACTTGAGATACTAGATTTTATAAAAAAAGTGAATTCTTTTTTAAATGCATGGATAGCTTATAGAATACTTTTAACTATTCTTGTTACTGTAGCTTTAGTAAGAAGAAGTTTTTCAAAATTAAAGTTAATAAAATCTTATTTGCGTTCAACCATGTTATAAGAAAGATTAAGTAATTTAACTATATTATCAATTGAAAAAATTTTGGTTTCTAAACTTGAATACAAAAATTTAATTAGTGATTTCCCATCTCAAAATATAAGAAAAATAAATTTAATATAATTTTTTTTAATATATGTTTATATTATTAAAATTTAAAGGGCCCCAAAGTAACCTTGCCGAACGCCACAAATGCTCTTGAGAAGTTGAATGCTCAAACACAACAATAAAGGAGGACAGAAGTTGAGAATTCATTTGTAAAGAGAAAAAATGTGTTTATATAAGTTTTTTGTGAGAGAGACCCTCAATTGTACAAAGCTTGTGCCTAAGACTTAATTGCATTGACTTCCCTTTGTTGCATAGTTCTCTATATAATCCGCATACCAATATTCATAATGGTCATCATAAAAATAATCAAGAAAATCAGCCAAAAGTAGCTCCATCTTGACCATTTTGATCTCCATGGATCCTTGTGCATCGCAAGATTTCGAGCTGCGGTGAGATTTCTTTCCTTGTTTGTGTGCCTCCTAAGCTTAAGTTCTTTCCCAATTGAAATTGATTCAATTTAAGCCATTTTTCTTTGGGTGCTATATAGGGTTTAGGGTTTATCATCTGTTATGGGGTAAAATTTGGTGTGTTTGCAGATGACGTCACGCGATCTCCCATGTCGTGCCACTTGTTCGCTGGTGACCTCACTTAATTCCATTATATCATATCTATCAACTGTCTCCCACTTTCAGTTCAAGCTCCACCAGCGACTTACACTTGTCCAGTGGGACCCGCGATCACTCCTTATAAATAAAAGACCTCCTTCAACTTTTGGAGGGATCTCAGAAGCTAAAAAGTCAGTTCTCTCAACAGGAATTTGATAAAACGCTCCGAATAGCTTTATCTCTCTAGAATTATTCTATTCGTGTAATAAGATCGCAAGAATCTCATTTGTAATCTCCCTAATTAATAGAAGACAACAGTGGATGTAGGAGTTCACTATTCAGCCTCTGAACCACTATAAAAACACTTGTCTTATTTACTTTATAAAGTCATTAATTAACGAACTAAGGAATCAGATCGCCCTCACCAATAATTAATCAAAAACCAATTGAAACGCTGAGATTGCAATGATTTGATCGTAACTAGTTCATTGGCAACGCAAATTTACCCGTCAACAGTTTGACGCTAGAAGAAGGGTTTGGATCCATTCCCAATTGTGATCATCACATCGTCCAGCTCGTATCTTGTTTTCGTTGAACTTTGATCGAATGTTACTGAAAGTATCAAAAGAAGCGAGAAACAAAAATCTTGCATCCCAGGTAGCAAAAGCTGTAGAAGGCAGCGAAATGAACGAAGATCTTGACCTAGTTGAATCGGCTTTTGATGTATCTACCGCAACAGCCCTGAACCTGGATCCGATTTTGTTGCGGTACATGGACAGGCTGGATAGTACTCTCTAGACGATCATCCAACGCCTAGACATGATTGATCAGCAACCGGACCCATTGATCCTCGATCAGATGGGTGTGGTGCAGGGCCCAGACTTGAAAAGACCCCACACCTAGAACGATCCCACTAGGACACGATCTGGTAATCAAAATACCCAGAACTAGTTCGCACTTGGGGGTCGGAGATCAAATCCAACGAACAGACCAGATAACCACCAGTCCCACTGGCCTAGGGGTAGCACCCCGCGATGACCAGGGGGAGATCGGGTCGAAACTCAGTGACCCCGAGCTGAATATAACTAGGTTACCCGTTCCCTTCTCCAAGAAGAAGTGAACTCACTAGTGAGTCGTACCCGTGCGACACAGCAAGGTAATGAGCAAAAGTGGCTGCGCAGCCTTAGTAATATCTCGACTCGCGATCTCCGGAGATATTTATTAGATCGGAGGACGGAGCAACAAGGGTTTGAGATAGCGGAAAGTGCAGATCCCCAACCGTGACCTCAACAACACACTGATGCTCATCATATCGAAGAATTGCAGCGAGCCATTGATAATATTTGAGCTCGTCGCAACGATGAGAATATTGGCTCGGAGGCCTCTCCCTTCTCCGTCGAAGTGCAGGAGGCTCCGTTGCCGACTGGTTTCCGGATGCTCGACATCAAGGCATTCCACGGTAACACCGATCCGCAAGATCACATTTTTATCTTTAACAACCTCATAGAGCTCCACAGGGTTTCAAATTTAGCCAAGTGTCGATGCCTAGCGGTCACATTGGCATCATTCATGAAGAGATGGTTCAGATCGTTGCCAGCTGGCACGGTCGATTCCTGGAATTGTATGAGTTCATTGTTTATGCGACAATTCCATGCGAACATATAATTCTCCATTCCCTTTAAGCTACCTAAGTAACATCCAACAGGAGAAATGCCAGTCGTGGAAGTCTTATTTGGAACGGTTCCATACCGAACTCCGAAAAGTCACAAACACGCCAGAAGAAGCAGTTCACACCCTGATAATGGCAGGTGTGCGATCTCAGATAGAATTCTAGAATAAGCTCCAGAAAGAGGAAAATGTCCCTCTCTCGAGGTTCTACGAACTTGCGGAGAAGTTTTTAAGGATAGAGAATTTCATCGCCTCATTACCTTGCAGTGATCAGGGGGCCAGCACGAGTGCACCCCCACGAAGAGAATTCTAAGAGAAGGTGTCTGTTCGTTTCGAACCTAGATATAATCGGCGAAAGGATCAGCGTAGGAATAATGACAAAATGGAAGGCCTCGTTTCGAGCCAGCGAAAATAAAACACTATTGGAGCGAGCTTTTACTCCGTTGAATGCCAAGATCAGTGAAGTACTGAAAGTGGATAACGGGCTCCTACGTCCACCCCAACCTTTGAAAGGGGATAAGGTGAACAGAAATGGCAGGAGATATTACCGGTATCATAGGGACGTGGGGCACCATACAAACGAATGCCATTGAGAATCCCATCCAGATGGGGCACCTAAAGAACTTCATAGATAACTTTGATCGTCGTCTAAAGGAAGAAGAGCAAAAAGACGACCCTCCCCCACCTGTTCAGAGTCCGGGAGGGAGTGAATTCTATATGATCTTTGGCGGGCCACATATTATAGGAAGTTCCAGGTGGTTGCAAGATCGTTATGTGAGCGACGCCAAGCAAGCGACGCCAACCGTATTCAGAACAGAAAGACGTCTTGCCAAATTCCCAAGGCGGTGCGAAGAAATTAGCTTTGGCGAACAAGATGTTGTTCGTTTGCATCATCCCCACAAAGATGCGGTAGTTGTGATAGCGCGTCTGGGCAACAGAAAGGTTCACCGAGTACTCATCGATAATGGAAATGCCGTGAATGTTCTTTTCTACAATTGCTTTGTGAGAATCAAGCTAAAAGATAGCGACCTGAAACCAGTCAGCGAACCGTTGTTCGGTTGCACCGGAGACTCTTTGATGCCAAAGGGCATGATCATACTACCAATGACCTTGGGGGATACCCCTTCGGCAACCGAGGTCACTGTTTTCTTGGTCATGGATTGTCCGGTCTCTGTGAATGTGATATTAGGGTGACCCCTGCTAAGAGCGTTAAAGGCGGTCACTTCAATTTATCATATGAAGATGAAATTCCCCACCCCGACGGTGTGGACGAAGTATGTGGATCACAAGAGGAAGCAAGACTTTGCTATAACAATGCAGTCCGTTTGGCAGAAAAGCTAAAGGCAAAGGTCACCATGGCCATTGGCGTAGCAAAGCCTCACCTAGGCCCCGCGGATAACACAATTGACCCATGGCTTCAAGAAGACTTGTCCACTAACAGCCCGGTCGAACAGGTAGTCGAGGTTCAAGTTGACGACGACGACGAGTCATCTCGAAAACTAAAGATCGGCAGTGGTCTCAATGAGGAGATCGTCAGACCATTAATCGTCTTCCTCCTAAAGAGCCAGGACGTGTTTGCCTGGACACACGTTGACATGGTGAGAATTGACCCAAGCATCATATGCCATCCGAGAGAGATATCTAGCATTAAAATTGGAGGTCGAGAAACTGTTATCGATCAATTTCATCCAAGAATCTCATTACCCGGAATGGATAGCGAACTCGGTGTTAGTTCGTAAACCTAACGGCAAATGGCGCACTTGCATTGATGTAGTGATCTCAACAAAGAGTATCCGAAGGATAGCTTTCCACTACTAATGATAGATCAACTCGTGGACGGCACATCCGGGAACGAGATGTTGAGTTTTATGGACACCTATTCTGGTTATAATCAGATCGCCATGCACACCCTTGATGAGGAGCACACGGCCTTCACCACAGATCGTGGTTTGTATTGCTATAAAGTCATGCCTTTCGACCTGAAGAACGCGGGAGTGACCTACCAGCGGCTCGTCAACCGCATGTTCGCAGACTTGATCAGTAAGTCGATGGAGTCTATGTAAACGATATGCTCGTCAAGTCGCGGGTCCCTGCCGATCATATCTAGCACTTATTCGAAACCTTCAATATCATTAGAAAATACAAAATGAAGCTAAATCCCCTCAAGTGTGCTTTTGGGGTGGCATCCGGGAAATTCCTTGGTTTTATGGTGAATCAGCGAGGGATCAAGATGAACCCGAAAAAAATCCAAGCCCTGCTAAACATGAAGAGCCCCACAGATTAGAAACAAGTGCAATGCCTAATCAGGAGGATCGCAGTACTCAGCCGATTCATCTCACGGTCGACAGATCGTTGCCTACCATTCTTCAACGTTCTTAGAGGTAATAAGCAGTTCGCTTGGACCGTAGAGTGCGAGCAAGCTTTTCAAGAACTCAAAACCTATCTTGAAAACCCTTCGCTCCTGTCCAAGCCGGTCGCTCAAGAAGCTCTGATGTTGTACCTATTCGTTTCGTCCAGTGCGATCAGCACAACCCTTGTTTGCGAGGAGGGCCGAGTCCAATAATGGCTGGTCTACTATGTTAGTAAGCAACTAGTGGACGCTGAGACCCGTTACCCGGAGATAGAGCACTTGGTCTTAGCCATTGTCACCGAATCCCGCAAATTGCGACTGTACTTTTATGGTCATACGATCAACGTGCTCAAGAGTTATCCAATAAGGCAGATTTTGTAGAGGCCTGACGCCTCGGGAAGAATGATGCAATGGGCCGCCAAATTGCGTCAGTTCGATATCCATTACCAGCCCCAAACTTCAATAAAAGGCCAGGTTTTGGCGGATTTCATCTCTGAATTCACGTCCCCATGGCACGAAGAAAGTAAAAGCGCCCAAGCTAAGTCCGTCACAAACAAATCCGACGACGTGACTAAGAAGCTTGACAATTCCCTTACTTGGGAAATATATTCGTCGATGGATCTTCAACTGCCTAGCGAGCTAGAGCAAGCCTACTCCTAATCAGCTCGGAAGGCACCTGACTCTATAAGGCCTTTAAGTTCGGATTCCAGGTCACAAATAACGAAGCATAATATAAGGTTATGTTCGTCGGTTTGCATCTAGCTAAAGAGATGGGCAACGAATCGCTAAAAATCCATAGCAATTCGCAGTTGATCGTGAAACAGATCGTTGGTGACTACCAGGCGAAAAGGGACAGAATGATCGCCTATTTAAAGAAGGCCAAGTCAGAGCTCGCTACATTCAAGAACTTCGTAATCACCCAGATTCCGCAAGGTGAGAATTTCGTGGCTGACGCCCTGGCCAAGTTCTCCTCATCGTTGGAATCAAAGGCTCCAGATTGCATCCTGGTCAAGATCATCCCTGCTCCAAGTATCACCCAAACCAGTTAGGTCGTGATGCATATCGATCTCCAGAAGAATTGGGTGACTCCAATCCTAGCCTACCTCAAAGAAGGAACGGTTCCCCATAATAAGGGGAAAGCGAGAACCCTGCAGACTAGAGATTGTCGCTACACTCTGATTGCGGAGACTTTGTATAAAAAGGGTTTTGGGACTCCTTTGATGAGATGCGTGAATGACGATGAAGCATACTACATCATCCGTGAAGTCTACGAGGGTATTTGTGGGAATCATTCCACAGAGGAATCCATGGCGAACAAGATCACCAAGCAAGGGTACTACTGTCCGACGATCCTGTCTGATTCGACGGGTTTTGTCAGAAAGTGCGACAAGTGTCAATTGTTTGCGAACATCCCGCGGGCACTCCCGCAACAGCGCACAACGATATCTAGCCCGTGGCTGTTTTCTATATGGGGGATTGACCTGATTGGCCCTATGCCGGCTAGGAAAAGAGGAGTTAAATATGTTGTAGTCGCAGTCAACTATTTCTCGAAGTAGGCAGAGGTTGAACCTCTTTCCACGATCACCACGAACAAGATCAAAACGTTCGTGTACCATAATCTCGGAGAACGACAAACAATTTGATAACGATGACTTTAAAAAGTTCTGCAGCGACCTGGGGGTTCAGAACAGGTTCACTTCCTTTGCATGACCTCAAGCCAACAGACAAGTTGATGCCGTTAACAAAGTCATCAAGCAAACCTTAAAAACAAAGGTTGATCGCTCTAAGGAAAATTGGCCCGAAGCATTCTGGTCGTACCGCACCATTCCGTGAACCTCCACGAGGGAAACTCTATTCTCCATGTCATATGGTTGCGAGTCAATGATATCTGTCGAGGTCGGTGCGGGTTCATTGCGAAAGGACACTTTCAACAAAGAAGACAATGAAGTGCTTATGCAACTCAATCTCGACCTAATAGAAGGTCATCGTGCCACAACCCAGCTGCGCCTTGCCGCATACCAACAAAAGATGAAGAAGTTTTTTGACAACAAAGTCAAGAAAAAGATTTCCTTTATGACGACCTGGTGCTTCGCAAGGTCATGGTCAACACAAGAGACCATAATGCTATAGTACTTGGCCCCAATTGGGAAGGTTTATATAAGATTGCAGGGATCATGCGACCAGGAACTTATCACTTAGAGGATTTAAGTGGCAAAGCGATCTCACGCGCCTAACACTCTAAACACCTCTTGAGATACTACTAGTGAGTCGGCGCAATTAGCATCACCACTGAGCAAGTCTCCCCTGGGGGTTCGTGAACTCCCAACGGGACCTTTTTCTTCTTTTGTAATTCCACGATCTCTCAATCGTGGAATCAACTTTGTAACCGCTCGAATGAATGAAGTTGTTTATAATTGATTCTCCAAAAATATGTCTCCATTATCACAAGCGCCAAGGACTCCGCAGTTTTCTCCATAGGTCTTCAGTCCTACCTCATCAAAATGAGCCTAAGGGCCCAGAGGTAACGATCTGAATGATCTGGGTCTTACCCCAATAAAAAGAGCCTAGGGGTAACCATCTTGCATTAATCGTCAGTCCTTCCTTAATAAAATGAGGCTAAGGGCCCAAAGGATGCAATATGCACGATCCGGACCTTACCCTAATAAAACGAGCCTACGCGTCCCAAGGGTAATGGTTTCACATTGGTCGTCAGTCCTTCCTCAATAAAACGAGCCTAAGTGCCCAGAGGATGCGATCTGCACGATCTGGACCTTTTCTTAATAAAACAAGCCTATTCGGCCCAATGGTAATAGTTTAACATTGGTCGTCAGTCCTTCCTCAATAAAATGAGCCTAAGGGCCCAGATGATGCGATATGTACGATCTGGACCTTACCCTAATAATACGAGCCTACGCGACCCAAGGCTAATGGTTTCACATTTGTAGTCAGTCTTTCCTCAATAAAACAAGCCTAAGGGCCCAGATGATGCGGTCTACATAATCCAGACCTTACCCTAATTAAACGAGCCTATGCGGCCCAAGGATAATGGTTTCACATTAGTCGTCGGTCATTCCTTAATAAAACGAGCCTAAGGGCCTAGCGGTTGCTACCTCAACGGTCCCGATCATACCCTAATGCAACGAGCCTCGTGCGGTCCAAGGGCAACTATCTCGAAGTACTTGCTAATGACTCAACCGCGAAATGGAAAGTTGAAAGAAAACGAGCAGAACACCTAGAAAGTTCTTTAAGTAACATGTTGTGGAAGATGTCGCTGAACGATCGAGAAAAACGAACTCACAGTGACCTCGCTCGAGTTTGTTTATATGTCCATTATCTTTTCATTAACAAGCAGGGAATGTAAAATGAGAAACAACTCAATAAAATTTGAAGTCAAAAAGTATGTTTCATTGATTCGGAGATGGTTCATGTACAAACGATCTCAGCCCAATATGGAGAGCATAATGTAAAATACATCAAAAATAAAAAGGAAAAGAAGACTATTGTTGAAGAGGGTCGCCACCTTCTTCGTCATCGCCATCGCCATCATCGCCAGGCCGGAACTCATCATGCTCTTCGTCCTAGGGGTCATCGCCACCTCCCTCCTCGAGCTCTTTTTTTAAGTTATCAAGATTGACAACGTACCCCTCAAGTAGCATGGAGTTGTCTATGTCTCGATTGTGAACGAGGACGACCTTGACAGCATTTAATGCAAGATCGCCCGTCTGAGCATCGATCTCCTCTTCGTTAGGGGCTCTGGTAGGACAAGCCCCAATGCTTCAATCTCTTCTCTAGCGACCTCAAGCTCTTCACCCTTAACTCGGACGATCTCATCATTCTCTCTACGCTCTTTTGCGAGCTCTTCAGTAATGGCCTTCTGGTCATTCTCGGTCTGGTTGGCCCTATCCATCGTCTCGACCTGATGGTCTTTAATTTCGCGGATCGTTTGGCTCGTTTGTTCTTTTAAAGCTTTCAGCTCATCGCGAACCCACGTATGCATGGCTTGTTCCCTCCTAAGAAGGATTTCAGCAATTGAAGTCGTCTCTAACGCCGCCTTATTCTTTGCCACTTCAGTGGCCAGAAGCATTAAAAAATTAGTTCGCTCTTGTTTGAGAAGACCATCAACAACTTCCTTAGCGGTCTGCGCCTCTTGCAAGTCCACCTTAAACTTCTCAATCCGCTCTTTAGTGTAAAAGGCGAACCGAGCCTTATTGACCAAAGCGGTCATCAAGGAAGCAACTTGCGATTATACAAGAAACAAGTCAGGCAAAGAAATGTTATCATTAGATAAACACTTAGGAAAATTTCAAGGGAAAAATCATACCTCGCAAGACGCACTGGCTGCCTTCAATAGGATGTCGTTGTTTGTTTTCGCCATCCACGACCTCTATTATGACTTCGTCATGCAATCCGATAACAGTGAGGTTGTGGCGCACAGATGCTCGGGAAGCTGAGTGATAGCTTCACAAACCGCCTTCGGGGTCGTGGGGGACTACTCGCCACCTTGGCCGCCCGTTCGTCCAAGCAGCCTCTGAAGCGCCTAGGTCACGCAAAGTAAGCCTATACGACCTCTCTCTGTGTTGCCTCTTACGCGACGAGCGGCGTCCACCTTGGTCATCCGCAACCCTCTTACCTTGATTTCAGATAGGTCGTCAAAGTACGACCTCCTCGTCTTCGATTACCACCCTGGTGGGTCGAGAATCTTCAATGATCTGAGGCCTTACGACCTCGTTCATAGCGGCCTTGGGAGCAGCGACCCCAGGAGTCGCTATGGGAGTTTTCTCGAGATGAACAGCCGGCTTTTGAATCCGAAGCCCCGGAAAAGAGACCGAGGGTAGCCTAATATTTGCGGCGGCCTGAGTGGTCGCCTTGGCTTTCTTCCGAGCCGACATTGCGAATAGAAAAGAAAAAATAGTTAGCAAACAAACAGTAAAAACGTCAATTAAGACAAACAATCGTTTAGGGAGTTAAGTCTGTGGCCTTACATGTGTCAGCGACCTTCGGCACATATTTTTCATGAAAATGTATTACTTTATCAATTTCGGAGTCAGGACATTTGCGCAATGATGTTGCGAATCCGAAAGTTGGCACAATTTAATGATAGTGAGTGATCAACATTTGTCCGGATAGCATCAGAGTGGTTCTCTGCAACGAACACGAACAAACGGTCAGAAAAAAAAAAATATATATATATATATATACACACACACAAGTGGTACTTATGTGGGACATCCGCAAACACCATCATAGTCGAAGAAGAAATACTTCGACACATACTCCCCAGGATTACTGACCGCCCCAACGATCTTGGCCTCGATGGTCTTCTTCTGGGACAAGTAGAAGAAGCATTTCTTTTTACTCGTTTTCACCGAGTAGTCGATCGCAAACGTCTCAGCTGTCAGCGGACCACGGTTGTATACTCGCAGGCGATGTACGCCTTAGCCATGATCCGGTAGGAGTTCGGAGTAAGCTGAAGCGGTGCTAGGCCGAAGTAGTCTAGCACCGACCTCACGAACGGGTGTAAGGGCATGGTCACTCTGGCCTCGAAAATGTGCTTAGAGATCACCGTTTGTCAGGGAGGATGATTCCTCATCGAATACTCCAAGTTACGATAGACTGGCATTTGCAGCGAATACTTCTTTGTGGTCACTGTGAGCTCAACCTTAGTGATTTTCGACGGTGCAAGCTGAATTTCATCGAACATCGCTTTGACCTCAGCATCGATCTGAGCTTCTCTTGTCTGATCGTTGACCATCGCTATGATTTGGTATCTTCGTTCGGGAGCGTCCAGATGATCAGGAGGAGGACCAGTCTGCAAAGGAATAACATCAGTTACTGAAGGAGTTCGTAGGTCCACGAAGTCAGGGTTGAAATTAACGGAATCCGAACTCGACGACGAGCTCGATGAAATCCTATTGAGAGTAGAATCAAGGATTTTCATGTTCGAATTCATGGTCACCTATATGGCTGGAACACAAACAAAGACAAAAACCTAGTGAGTTCGCTTGATTCGACGAGAAAGTAATGAACTAGAACGAAAGACTCAAACTCACAAAAACACTCAAAAAACGACCTAAACACTTCATCCCCCTCGCGCAACAATGCGTAACCTTAACTGTTCATACGCAACAACGTACGACCAGAATCCGAACACTCACACCAATGTGTGTCAAATCATGACATTTGTGTCAAGACCAAATATCAGATCTCATCAAAACAAAAACCATCACCAATTCATCAACAACTCAAAACCAAGAATATTCAGATTTA
>WYDK02042345.1:0-16236 GCA_009867345.2 Toxicodendron radicans | reverse complement strand
TTTTATAAACACCTCAACCCAAGGGTAAAAGATTACCCCCAACTTACCCCCCAAAAACACTATTGGTAATATTTTTTCCGGTAATCTTTTTTTACTTGTCAACCAAACATTGTCATCTGAACAATTTAAGTTTTATTACCTCTGTTATCTAATATTAATCCGAACCAAACGCATCCTAAATGGTGGAAATGGTGGAAATGGTGGGCCCAACCCGGTTGGCCGGGTTACTAAAACATCACAACCCGACCGACCAGAGATTTTTTCCACCTCTAGTACCCATGTGGTGCAAACACAATGTCTGTGCAACCATAAGCTATAATATCTTAAGCAAGAGCAGCAGGCCTCTGAACGAAGTTAACACATCATGAGGTTTCATCACTTCTCGAGCGGCTTCAGGTGAAGAAATAATAACAATTGGAATTCAGTAATTCTCCGAACATCGAAGATTGTTACCGAAATTATGCATCGAATGACGTGGAATCATTCACGTCATTCAATTTCACGCTTTTATATTCCAGAACGACCGTCCACATTTTTTGAACGACCGTTTAAAAAATGTGTCCCAAAATGATCACTAGACGCTCGCCCATATTTAAGGGACAGAATGGACGTCCGTCCAAAAAACATGTATATTATTTTTTGTAAAAAATTTAATATGCAGTTACTTGGAAATGCGTCCATATTTTGGGATGCCCGTCCAAAATATTGGACAGTCGTCCATTGGTCTTGGACAGGCTCCAATAAAGTAGAGCATGTTTCCTATAAGTGGCAGCCTTTATGGCCCTGGTGGTAATCTTAAACTTGATTTCTTGGTTATGGAATCCTTTAATGCAATGAAGATGGTAAATAGGATTTGAAGCTCCATGAGAGTTGGGAGATGGTGATCAATGTAGAGAGATTAGAGGTTAATTTCCCTACTTAATTTGTGTTAATGGATCCACTAATTAATTAGATTACAATGTTAATTATTACATGATTTATTTGTTATTTTGATAATAATTTATGAAGCAAACACATTTTACATGAATTACAACAATAACTTATGAAACAAACACATGTTACATGAATTATAAAAATAACTTATGAAGCAAACACATTCTACATAATTTAAAGCAATAAGTTTTGAACCAAACACATTCTACATGAATTTCAGCAATAACTTATGAAGTAAACACATATTTAGCCATTATTGTCATTAATTTAACTTAACAGACATAAAAATATTTTTGTTCAACTGCGTGCTTACCTAATAAATATTTCTGTTAATTGTTCAATATCTTACCTAATGTTGATAATTTGCAAGGACTACTGTCACCAACCACCCAAAAACTAACTGATGTTATACTTACACACCCTCATGCGGATCAATCATGACTTAGACATTGGCAGTTAATCCTTGAAACTTAAACAAAAATAATGATGGAAAAGAAAAGACATTTATTGATTTGACATTTAGTTTTGACTTTTGTAATCCATGAAATATGCGGTCCATAATGTGCGAGGGATTATTGATTTCATATATAACTAATCTAGATGATAAATCTCATGTGTTGAACTTCTACTTTAAATTATTGATAATTAATACTCGATGAAGCCAAAAATATGACAACTATTAGCTGAAAAAATTTGCTTCATCAACAATCTCTATTTATAAAGTTTTTGAGTGACCCAAAATTAAAGTTGCATTCAAGCTCGATGTATTATTGAACCTTAAAAAGAACCAGACTGATGTTTATTTTACAACACTTAGCGCAAATATTTATTAATTATTAGTATAAGAAACAATTTATTACCTTACAAAATGAAGTGGAAACACATAGTTTAACTATAATGAACAAGGTAACTATTCACTTATTATTAGCCTCACACTTTCAATTAATTAATTCTTATTTTTGATATTTTTATCAAACTTATGATTTTGTGTGTGACACATGTTCTTATTTGAGTTTGCACATTTTTTGTCGAACTTATGAGTTTATAATTGTTCATCAGTTCAATATGTATGCACGTTTTTATTTCAATGTGATAACATCTACACTGACAAATATTTATTTTACAGGCGTCATTTTGCATTATCCATTTGGGATATTTTAGATATTGTTTATTTTGTTTGATTTGCCTGTTAGGACCACATGACAGTTGTCCTTTAAATATGTTGTGGTCTAGGAAAGCTGATTAATTTTTTAGATCTGATTTTGTGTTTTTTGTAGGTGCACAAACTTCTTGTTTTTATTCAACTTTATTAAGGCTTTGTCTGCTAACTTGGCAGTTGTTTTGTCGGGCAAGGACTTAATTCTATATATCATCTTCTTCCTTGCATATTGATATAAAGAACTTGGATATTCTTTTATAATTTGTGCTCTGAAATTTCTTCAAAGAGTTTGTTCTATACTTGGTTTTATTTATGGTCGTCATCATTTCATTTGTTAAGTGACAACACTTTATTTGGTTCGTTTTATGTGCTCTTGATGTTAGCACATTCTGATAGTCATCTTTATTTATCATGATTGGAACGAGGTTCCATTGTTGAAGGTGGAGAGTGACTTCGGCATCTAAAGCTTGGAAGGAGTTCGAGCGTGTACATGAGTGTTTCCTGGGATGAAGTAATCCCAGGATCAACGGGACTTTCAAGGAATCGAATCAGTGGAGTTTGGGTCAAGAAGAATAGGGAGTGTTCTTGTATTTGTGTTACAAACTCTTGATTGATTTGCTTGTAATGTTGTTGATAAAGTGGATTAGCTTCTATCTGGACAAGGTCCCACGGATATAGGCTAAAAGTGGATTTAGCCAAACCATGTAAATGCTTGTGTCCTTTATTTTATGTTTTATGAATGGTTGAACAAATGATGAACTCAATGAACCATAATCCAACTTGGTAATCTACATGTTTATTTCGCTGCGTTAACATAAAATGGGACCCTTAAGAACCAACAAGTGGTATCAGAGTGAGTTCTAATAATTTTCTTCAACTGATCCTCATATGATTGGTTGTGTTTTTGTGTTTTGGTTGATTGAATCTGAATGTGTGCTCTGTTTCATTGAGCCTGTTCTATTTAGTTTGTGTTTCTTTCATGTGAATTGCTTTTCTCGTGTGTGCTCTCGTCTGTTGTGTTTGCTACCATGAACTATTTTAATGAAGGAGAGTCTACTAACAAACCACCTTTGTTGGAATGACCCAACAACACTTATTAGAAGCCTAGAATGTGTGTGTTTATGAAATCCATTGATGAAAGGGTATTGGCATATGTGGTAAATGGTTGGACATCCCCGATTATTGTCAAAAATCAAGTGTTTAGACCTAAACCCATAGGTGAGTGGACAAGATCTAAGCTAACAATAACTCAAAAGCCATTTATACTATCTTTAATGATGTTAATGTGAACTAAATGAAAATCATTGCAAATTGTGAGATAGATAAGGATGCTTGGGATAAGCTTCAAGTCAAAAATGAAGGAACCGGTGTTGTTAAAAAGACTAGGCTTAGAAGACTTGTCACTAATTTTGAAAATCTGAATACATGATGATGAAAATATCTCTGATTTTCATGGCAAGATTTGTGATGTTTCAAATGAGTGTAATTCTTTGAGAAAAGTTTATTCTAATGCTAAACTTGTTAGGAAAGTTTTGTGCTTACTTCCAAAAAGGTTCATGTCAAAAGTGACTTCAATTGAAGAATGTCATGATGTTGACTCCATGGATCTTGAAGAACTCATTGGCTTGCTCTAGACTTTTGAGTTGAATCTGAAAAGGTAGGGAAATAAAAAATCGAGCAAAGGTTTGGCTCTTAAGCATGAGGTAGTTTCTAAACCTGTTGAAAATATTGACTCTAGTAGTTTGGATGATGAAACAAGCATGAGATAGTTTCTGAACCTATTATACCTATTAAATTTATGAGGTTTTTTATTTCTGATATAGAGGTTCTAGGATGTTTGCTGATATGCATGCTCATTTTTTATACCCATTGTTCTAAAGGGAGGCAATGTTTGCCATCCAGCTTGGCTATTGCCATAAGGTTTTGCTTGTTTTGATGAATATGATATTTGTCTCTACGATGAAAAATGTCATATTCACCAAAACAAGATTTCATCTTGTTTGCACCTTAACTCTTATTGTTTGCTTTTCTAGTTTTTTTATTGGAGTTTTATTGGTTAGAGATGAGTAGGTGGTGTAGAAATTCCATTTCTGAGATCTCTAACTTATAAGTGCGTCAAGTACAATATGGTGAATCAAGGTCTTGTTAGTGAACCAGTTTTCTCATTTTGGTTTAACCAAAATGCTAATGAAGAAGAAGAGGGTGAAATAGTTTTTGGTGGGATGGATCCTAACCACTACAAGGGTGAGCACACATATTTTCCTGTGTCGCAAAATGGGTATTGGCAAGTCTATGGTCTTCTTTTGCTATTTATTATACAATGTGTCCATCTCAATTTTCTAAATACGATATGTTGTCTTTGTTGACAGTTTGATACGCATATCTTAAAAGAATGTATTTAGTTATTGCATATCTTAAAAGAATGTATTTGTTTTACTACAACAGCAAACAAATGCTATGAATATTGAAAATACAAATAAATTACATAGATGCAAATGTATAGTATGAGTATATATTGCTTGATGATTGTTTCGTAAATGTGATGTGATCAGTATGGGTATTGCGAGCATCGTTGATGAGAATACAAAGAGATGGTGCAATCTTCATGAGGTGGTCAACTATTTGCCATTTTTGTATGGGTTTTCTTTACAAAGTTTTGTTGAGAGCTTTATGCAATAGTTGGACTGATGAATATAAATTATTCAAGAAGTACTGCTCAACTTTTATGGAAAATTGAATATGGAATTTAGCATTTAGAACTGGAAAAGATATATTAGCTCATTCTTTCATTTTCACGTCGTATAGCCAATGTATTGAAGTTTTCAAATACGGTTATTGGTGATGATAAATAGATGACTAGGGAAGGTCAAACCCTCTTAACTGATGTATGTGAGGAGTTTGATTTAGTTTTAGAGTGTCCACAAGGTTACTTGGCTTGACTCTTTTGTCTGTTTGTGTGTTTGTCTAGTTTATAGGTTCAAGGTTACTTTTATCTACTGGCTTGAATTGTAGAGCACGATTCCAAATTTACTACTGCATGCATTTTACTTTGAATTTCTACGATGTTCTACTTATAAATAGAATATGACTAATTGACTATCAAACAATTCTGAATGGATTATATCATATTTTTAATTAGTGTTACATATTAATGTCTTTTTTGAACTGTTTTTCAAATAGGCAAAGAAAAGTATAAAGCTGAAGTTCATGATTCCAAATTTACTGTTGCATGCATTTTACTTTGAATTTCTACGATGTTCTACTTATAAATAGAATATGACTAATTGACTATAAAACAATTTTGAATGGATTATATCATATTTTTAATTAGTGTTACATATTAATGTCTTTTTTGAACTGTTTTTCAGATAGGCAAAGAAAAGAATAAAGCTAAAGTTCATCTTCTCAAGGAGTGAGAGAAAAAAATTCCAAACTCGGAATACTAAGAAGAAATAAAGAGTTGTCCCATAATCTTTTTATATCTTATTTTTAATTAGTGTTACATATTAATGTCTTTTTAATTCAAACAATTCAATGTAACACTAACAAAGAGAAGTTACTGTTATCATTTTTGTTTTTGTTATAATTTCTACTTATAAAATCCAGTTAATGTGGTAAATGATTTGTACGGTAATGATTTGTGTGGTATATCATTTTATTAATATTAATAATTAGTATTATTATCCAGAATTATTATTATAATTTTTTTTTCACGTTCTAAATTCTTGACAGTGTAATATCTGTCATTAGCTTTCTTGACAGGGGCTTCAATGACAGTTTGAAAATGGTCAAGAAATGGGCTTTATAATAGTTTTAAACTGTCAAGAAATGTCATTTTTCTTGTAGTGTGAAAATGTTGAAAATACTGACTTTAAAGTTTTTGAAGAAAAATATGAAAAAGCCCAATGAAGGTAGAAAAGGTAAACAGTCTTTTGCCAAAAAGTTTTCTAACCAACCTAACTCTAGTGGTTTTTAAAAAAAAAATACTAAAAGACAATGAAAAGAAAAAGGGGATTAAATATTTTGAGTGTGAGGGATATAGACACATTCAAGCAGAGTGTGCTAACACTTGAAAGAAAAAGCGCAAAGCAATGTCTACTACCCTTAGTGAGAGCGATGAGGAAAATGAGAGCGATGATAATGAGGCTGAAGAGAATGAGAACTTCTTTGTTTTTACTGTGAATCAAGAAGACAACAAAAGTGTTTCCTCTAATGAGTCTAGTGATGTCTATGTGAAAGTATTTAGAATTAGTGAATAAGACTTTGGAAGGATTGAGAGAAAAAGAGGAAAACAAGAAAATTGTATGAGTAAAGACAAAATGAGCATTTTCATTAACTAACTAAACTGATACAATAGGCTGTATTTTTTATATGAACAAAACAATACAAAAGCCTGGTCGTTTTTCTTTCTAACTTTTGCCTTTTGCAATTTAACCCATTCTTACTAATATTCACTCTTAAACTAAAGCAACTTATACTAACTAACAGAGAACCTTTTCTAACTTTATTTTAACATTCCCTCTTAAACTAAACATCCTCTTAGTTTGATTCCTCTTTCCTTTAGACAATCTGATGCAATCTGAATTCTCTTTAACAAGTCAAATTTCCAGCATTTAGTGCTAGATTCACAACTTCATTCTTCATTAATTTAGTGCTAGATTCAGAGCTTCATTCTTTAGTAGTTTTCATCATAGGTTTACCACAGTACAGAAAACAATCAATACATGCCAACATCACGTTATCAACTTCACTTTGATACTTCAAGTCTAATCACTCTTTAGCACAGACCAATATCTCAACACCAATAACATTTTAACACTGCAAAACACTACAAATGATATCACAACACCAACTACACTTTGATTCTTCATGTCTAAGGAAAAACAACAATCAGTACAGATTAACATAACGTCAACAACTTTACCTCCAAACTGCAAATCTCAGCCAAAATACAAATCTCAATCCTCACACTACTCCACCAATAATCATCACAAATTCATCAATAACATCACAAATCATCTCAAATTCATCAATAACATCACAACATCAACTTTACTTCCTAACTACAAATCTCAACATAATCTCACTACTTCATCAATAACATCAAAGCATCAACTTTACTTCTAAACTGCAAATCCCAGCACAATCTCACTACTTCATCATAACATCACAGTATCAACTACTTTACCAATAAACATCACAAATTCATCAATAACATCATAACATCAACTTTACTTCCAAACTGTAAATCTCAGCACAATCTCACTACTTCATCAATAACATCACAACATCAACTTTACTTTCAAACTGTAAATCTCAGCAAAACTACAAATCTCAGCACTCGGTTTTCACCAGAGCAACAAAAAAAAAATATCACTACTTTTCCAATAATCATCACAAATTAAACTTTTTTAGCTTTCATCATAACAGTTACAAACTGCACAAGAATTCATTAACAACTTCTCATATGTTAACTTTACCTCTACACATCAATCCTCAATACTATTTTCAACTTGTGTGGCCAAAGAATATGCAATTTTTAACTTCTCCCTGAGCTGTTGAAATTGATGAACAGACAAAGCTTTAGTTAAGATGCCAACAAGATGGTATTCAGTTCCCACATATTGAACGCATAACCTTTTCTCAACCACTAATTCTCTAACGTAATGCACATCTAGTTCAATGTGCTTTGTTCTTGCATGGAAAACAGGGTTGGAGGATAAGGCTATTCCACTCATGTTATCACACTATAGGACAAGAATATTATTTGTCTGAATTCCAAGCTCCTGAAACAAGTTTTAAATCCATACTATTTCAGTTGCAGCATGATACAAGGCCATATACTCTGCTTCTGTTGATGACAATGACACAACTTTTCGTTTTCTAGAACTCCACTGAATTAGATTTCCGCCAAGAAATATGTTATAGCCACTAGTAGACTTTTTATCACTTTCATCACTTTGCCCAATCTACATCTGCATAACCCTGTAGAAGAAAATTCTGATTTCTATTGAATGCGAAACCATGCTTGAAGGTGCCCTTGATGTACCTAAGTACTCTTTTACATGCAGTCCAATGGGAAATTCTAGGGACCTGCAAAAATTGACTTAGTTTGTTGACTAGAAAAGCTAAATCAAGTCTAGACAGAGTAAAGTACTATAGACTGCCAACAATTCTTCTATACAGAGAGAGCTGATCAAAAGGTTCACTATCTTTTTTACTTAGCTTAACACTTATGGTAATGGGAGTGTTACAGGGCTTGGAATCTACCATTGCAGCCTTATGCAACAATTCTTGAGTATATCTTGTTTGAGTCAAAATTAAACTAGAGTCATTCCTTGTCACCTCAAAACCAAGAAAATAATGAAGAGCTCTTAATGTTTTGAGAGCAAACTGATAGTTCAAATCAAACACAACTTGAGAAATGAGTTGGGAGTCATTTCATGTGAGAAGAATATCATCTACATACACTAAAAGATAGATGATTATAGATCCTCTTTGAAAATAGAAAATACACACATCAGAAGTTGAATTGAAAAGGCCCTAAGTAAGCAAAGCATTTTTTAGCTTGTTGAACCAAGCTCGAGGAGCTTGTTTTAGCCCATGCAAGGCTTTGTGGAGCTTGCACACATGAGTAGGATGAGAAGAATCACTAAAGCCTTCTAGTTAAGCCATGAAAACTGTTTATACCACTTCACCAATGAGAAAGGCATTATTTATGTCTATCTATTGGATATCCCAATTATGGTGAACTGCTAAGGAAAGCATTACCCTTATGGTGGCAACCTTGATCACTGGAGAAAATGTGTCAAAATAGTCTAACCCTGGAGTTTGCTAAAAGCCCTTTGCAACAAGCTTGACTTTATATTTTGCACCAAGCCATCAAGGTTTAGCTTTGTCCTAAACACCAACTTACATTTGACGACATTCATGTTATGTATATAAGGAACCAGTTCCCAAGTTTGATTCTTTATAAGAGCCTCATAGTTAACTAACATTGCTCCTCTTCACTTTGGAATAACTAAGGCTTCTGTAGTAGTTTTAGGCTAGGGTAAAATGGTATGAGTGAATAGGTAGGCATAGGTTACTAAGTTCTATAATTGGTTCTTAGATCTGGTGATCATAAGATGTCTACTGGAACTTGAAGAAGGCTTAAAGATAGGTAGAACAACTTATAGTCATATATTTTGTGATGTAGAATGAGTTGAACACTCTAAAGGACTTGAACATTTTGTAGAGCTTGAGATCAAAGTCTTATTGTGTTGAGAGGAAGAATTTGTTGCTGGACTATCTTGAGATGAAGATACATCTTGTGATGAAGAATCCTCTTCATTGATTTGAGCAGATGAATAAGTGTTGATAGTAGGAAAATTATCAGTGAAAAAGTTGTATATAGGAATAGAAGTAGCAGCTGGTTCTACTAAACAATTTGGTAATCTCCAATAGGCACCAATTTCAGGAGTAGTTTTCAAATCTGCAACATCAAAATCTTTACACAATTTACAGTTAAAACCAGCTTTAAAAGGAAAATCAAACTCATTAAACCTAGCTTGCTTGACAATATAAAGTTCCCCAGAAGAAGAAAGGCATTTGTACCCTTTGTGAAAAAGACTATAACCCAAAAAGATGCACTTTTCAGTATGATAGGGAAATTTATGTTGTTGGTAAGGTTTGATGAATGGGTAAAAACAATAACGAAAAACTCCCAGCTCACTATAATCAGGTGTTTGACCAAAAAATTGTTGGAAGAGAGAGAAATGATCAATAGAGGCTAAAAGTAGTCTGTTTAACAAATAGTTGTACTAAAGAACTACCACCAAAAACAGAGAAGCATTGCTGCATGAGCAAGAGAGCTAACCCAAACTCAATAATTACTGTATGTTTTCTCTTTACTCTTCCATTTTGTTGATGTAGAAAAGGACATGGATATACCATGCTAATCCAAATACTTAGAGAAGGATCTGAACTCACCTCCCCAATCTGTTTGCAAAAACTTCAGTTTATGGTTAAACTGTCTTTCAATTAAATTGTGCAAATGAGTAAACACTTAGAATGCCTCAAAAATTACTTTTAAGGGATAAATCCACAAAAACCTTCTGAAATCGTCAACAAAAACAATATAATACATAAAACCTTTAGTAAAAACTATTGGAGCAGGTCCCCACAAGTCAGAATAAACTAGTTCAAGAGGAACTTTTGAATGAGAGTTAGATACAAGAAATTATGCTTGTTGCATCTTGCCAAATTGACAAGCTTCACAAAGAGGTATTTTATTTCCAAAAGATCCTGATACATTGAGCTTGCTAAATACATTTCTTAAGGTTTTCTCTTGTGGATGTCCTAGCCTAGCATGCTATAACATTGCATGACTAACTTTTGCATCAGGAGTATTGTGCTTGTGGTACAATTATTGACGATTGAGCTAGATACAGTATTAGAAGTACTAAAATGATGGTCAAAATATTCTTCTACATGAAGTTGAGGACAAAAATTTGGTGAGCCAGAAGAGTAGGAATCAATAGCAACACCAATAAAATGTTGAGGATTGGGTAGTGAAAGTTGCAATTGATATAAACCATCCTTCAAACTTCCTTGTAATGGGATGCCCCTAGTGACTTTATCATTTATGAAACATTGATCATTGTGAAACTCAACAATCACATCATTATCTTTTGTGATTTGAGAAATGCTTAATAGATTTTTAGCAATGTGAGGGACACACAACATATTTCGTAAATTCGTGTATGTGTAATGGGAACTGATTGTCCATTACCAACTTGAACTTGAGGACCTCTTTGATAAGTTGACTTGACCAGTAGATTGTGAGTATCAATCGTGATATGATTGGTGGCCCCTGATTCAACAAACCAAGTTTGATCAGTGGGGACCTCAGAAGTAGCAGTGTGAGTTGCAGCACCTGTAGAGGTTTCAAGCAAGTGAGTAGCACCTTCAGGTACTTGAGAGAAGCTTGCTACATTGATGAAGAGTAAATGTAGAATTAAAACCAGGTACATATGTGTTAGGTCTTTACTCGTTAATCAATATTCTTACAAACAAGTTTGTTAACACATTAACAATATTGCACAGCGGAAATGAACATCTTGTGAGAAATTTTACCAAGTTAAAATTTAGTGTTCGATTGGTTCTTTTGGTGCAAATGGCAAACATACATCCAAGCATGAAAAATTAAAGAACACAAGCGATTTACATGGTCCGACCGAAGCCTACATCCATGAGACCTGATCAAGATGAAAACGTTCCACTATAGAAAACATTCATGGTACAATTACATAGTCAAAGATAAACATCAGTTATGAAAAACTATCTTTTGTCATAACACTTCAATCTTCATACTCTGGTTGCACCTCTTTCTTCTACAACTAGCTCTACCTCGAGACACTCACATTCAACCTAAGTTCCTCCCAAGTATCAGATATAGAAGCCACACTTTGGTCTTCAATAAATTTAACACGTTTTAAGCACAAAGTTTAGTGGACTGAACTGGTAAAAATGTGCTCTCACAAAGCAACACATAAACAAACAAACATAACAAAGGATGAACAATATATTGCAATGATAAATCACATCCAAATAAAATGAACAAACGAACGAACAAACAAGAAGACTCTCTGAAATTCAGAGCACCCTGGAAAATGAAAATGGCGGATTGGTTCGTTCTCTCTCTCTCTTGCACACAATGAAGAAGATAAATAGTCAACTGTACTAAAGGACAAAAGTGCTAGGTAGGCAAACAAGAATCAAAAAAGCTTTTTGCCCAAATATTCATTTTGTGTGCGCCTGTAAAAAGAAAGAATGTCAGGAATGGTACAATCTTTTTCTGGACCAAGCAGTTACGTGGTGACACCTGTGGAGTGGTCTCGAAAAGTACATTAAGAAAAAACAATTTAAATGATAAAAAATAAAAAACAATATAATCCTCAAACAAGTCAAAGTCAGGCCAAATAAAGGTAAAATATATGAACGAAAGTGTGCTAACATAATGATATGTGTACACAGAATAAAACAAATATGAACGAAATAAGGTCTAATGGAACTGTGAGTACATCAACAATTGTGCTCAAACGAGTTCATAATATGACAAAAAAGATTTTCAAAAATATGTTCTCCTTGAGAAATGCTACTGCCATCAAAATAAGGAAACATTGTAGGCAACTGGTTGTTATGGACACATTACACTAAGGAGAACCATAGAAGCTTGGAGAAGATTGTGTACCAAAATGTGAAGTTACAGTAAAGGTGAATTTTGGACTTGAGAACTGTTGGAATTGTCACCTATATTCTGTGTCGAGGCTACAAGAGTTAAAGCTAAGTGGTCTTGAAAATTGGAATACACATTATGTTGTCTTTCCAATCTTATTTCATGCTTATGAAGCAAGAACTAAGTTTCTTGAAACACGACTATCGTTTAGGTTTGCAACAACAGCATCATACTCAAGCCCTAAGCCATCTAAGATATCAATTTCTTTGATCGTGACAACACTTTATTTGGTTCATTTTTTGTGCTCTCGATTTTAGCAAATTCTGATTTTCATCTTTATTGATCATGACTAGAACAAGGTTCCATTATTAAAGCTAGAGAGTGACTTCAAAGTCTAAAGCTTGGACGGAGTTTGTGCGTGTACATGAGTGTTTCCTGGTATGAAGTAATGACTTTCAAGGAATCGAATCAATGGAGTTTGGGTCAAGAAGAACATGGAGTGTTCTTGTATTTGTGTTACAAACTCTTGATTGATTTTCTTGTAATGTTGTTGATATAGTGGATTATCTTCAATCTAGACAGGGTCCCATGGATATAGGCTTAAAGTGGATTTAGTCGAACCATTTAAATGCTTGTGTCCTTTATTTTATGCTTTATGAATGGTTGAACAAATGATGAACTCAAAGAATCATAATCCAACTTAATAATCTACATGTTTATTCCACTACGTTAACATAAAAAGGGACCCCTAAGAACCAACACTTATTACAAGAATTTGCACACATAATTGATGTAGGAGTTTCCTTACAGATTGTCGACAGTGACTTGAAAGCAAAGCGAGCTGAATAAGATCACAGAAAGAGCTTGAACGAGGAGATTTTGTGTTTTTACTAGCTAGGAGTTATGGGTTGAGCTAAGGGGACTTAGAAAATAAATGTAATTGTTTTACTTCTACTTTAATATTCTAGAACATGACACATGTACGTAGGAGAACTAAAGTAGGGACACTTGTCATTAGGGTTGTTAAGATTGGGACAAGTGTAAGATTTATGTTATGGTTCTTAAGGTTTTGTACGCCTATTTAAGGGCACTATTCACAATGTAACAGTAGCTTTTAAGAAGAAATATACAAAATTTTTCAAAGTAACCTTTATGGTCACTCTTTAGAATCCTGTATGGGTTCGCCATCCGTAATGGGCGTTTATCAATGAGTCCTCGGTGGGATTACACCATTCTGCGTAGGTGTTTATCATCGTTTGATTGTTCGTTTTAGCTCCGCTAAATGTGTCATTCTCGACAGGAACGAGTTACCCTTTAGTTTATTGCATCATTAATTCTTTCTCTTGTTGATAAGTTCTTAGTCATCTTAAACACTTGGTACAAGCCACATCACATATAACTTCTCAAGCAAATTAATATCCATACATCTCTCATTAAAGCATATATATAATTTCTCCAATTAGTGGCAGCTTTCATAGCTCTAGTGGTAACCTTGAACTTAACTTCTTTGTTCTCAATTACTTAAACGCAATGAGGGTGAAGACGAAGATGGAAAGTAGGAACATAAATAGGGGATTTGGAGCTCCATAAGAGTGTTAATTGGGAGATCGATGATTAATGTAGAGATAAGAGGTTTAATTTCTTGACTTAATTTGAGTGGGATCACAATCAAATGTATCAGATTATTTATATGATTTATTTATTATTTTAATAATATTATTTAGTAGCTTTAGGTGAAGAAACCACAAAAGTTGAAATTTTATTTGGCTGATGAGGCAAAGAGACAGTAAAACGATGCATTTTTCTAAGTAATCAATAGTAGCTTCCATTGCCCTGCTAGTGGCAAGCTTGAACTTTGTTTTGCATTTGGATCGTTTCCCTATCTTTATTACCATGATTACCCTGAATATAAAGATCGTGCATGTATATATATAGAAAAGAAAATGAATTTAACATTTTCATTAAGTAATAAGTGCTAGGAAAATTTTGGGAGCAAGCTTCATTGATGAGCAAGCCAAAGGAATGAGTTAGGATGAACCTAGCTTATAAAATGAAGAGGAACATGGAGAGACATAATTTACTATATTGAACAAGGTACAAACCTCAACAAGGTACAAACCTCCACATATTGATCAATTTATATAATCTTATGTTATGCAATCTCTTATTTTCTATTAGATATTAATTCTTATTACAAAGAAGTTACACATTGTATGGGCTAAAAATCATAATGGGCCTCTTCAGGCCCAAAAAAGAAGTGAACACTATATGGCCCAGTGCCTTGACCCAGCTCTGTTTGGGCCTACACTTGGATCCACACTATGAGTGAGCACATTACACCAATCAGGCTACACGAACGAGTTGGATCATTCCCATTCCACGCATCGGGACTTGTTACAAGCCCACTTGCGTACAAACCCATTGGCTCATGGCCACTCCAAAGAACTCAGAGTCCCATCAACATCCTAATTCATCCAAGATCCTGAATCTTATATGAATTGGTATTTCTAAACTGATGAAGGCAAGTGAATCAGGACTTTCCTATATTCACTCCAACTCTACCATATTAATGGACTCAGAGTTCTACTAGGATTCATGATCATTTGTCAACCTATACAAACAGAGGTTCGTCCTCTCGTTATTGATTCCATCCCAATATCACTTACTTGCTCCAAAAGTTCTTGCTCTCAAGAACCATCGCCTCCTCTTGCCATAGTTCTAAGCTTTGATTAGATTCCAGTAATCTTCCTTTCCTTAGCCCTCACTAAATTTTCTTTCAAGCTTTATAGACTCGAGCATTGGAATGTCTATGGCAGACATCACACCAGTGTCCCCTATGAGCTTCATGTTTATCTCTTTGTGTGTGCAGGCCCAAAGATTGTCAGTGGCCTCAACCTTATAGAATATGTTCCTTCTGTAACCGTAGATTTTACTGTCTACACACACTTCTTTTTCCTTATAACTGATATCTTCTAGATCATCTTAAATATTTAGTACAAGCAAAAAAAAAAAAATATATATATATATATATATATATAAATTCTTAGCCTATATATGTTTTGTTTGCTTGAAGCTAAAGTATTTTCAAAAATATATAATAAGCCTAATTATTTCCACGAAACCATTCATCTAGCTATAAGTGAATTCAATAAAATTGAATTACTTCATACACTATTAGAAAATCGGTTTAAAGCTATGTGGAACAGTCATCATTTTACATCACTAAGCGTGTTGTTTTGTATTAAGGATTTACAAGTTGCACTCAATTATTGTCTCAGCAAATATAATAGTTCCTAAAAGTGATGTCGTTTTGGAGATAGAACGAAGAAGTTGATACTTTGATGAAGATTCTAAAATGATGTCATTTTGAAGAAAAAAGTTGTTGTTACAATTTCAACACAAGTTAGAAGTTCGTTATGTTTTATGACAGAATCGTTAGTTTTGAATTCTCCCGCCTACTGTTCATCTTCTTGTCAAAAGGAAAATTTCAATAAGTTTGTTTTAGTTTTCTGGAAAAACTGAAGAGAGCATCCTATGAACGGTATTAAGTGAATTTTTGTTTTCTCTAGAAACTATCAACGGTTGAGATTAGTAATCACATGGATTACTAAATGACCAATATAAAAGATTGTAAATCAAGCAAACTAATACCAAGAAAAGAGATTATCTAAAACTGTTGTTGAAGATTCTAGAGCTTTTCCTTTTTCGTCTTAGTTTCTATTATTTTGAAGGAAGAATGACACAACAAATGGTGTCGGTTAGGTATCGCGTAAGGCTGGTTGTTTTACAAGAAGATGAAAGACGCATGCTTTGTTATTGTAACATTACACTACCGTGAAAAATCAAGGTGAAAGTTTTAAAACCTATTACCAAGTTATTAAAACTTATGCGGAAGAGGTTGCTTGTTTGTTTAATGAAAAGCAAG
>WYDK02042261.1:0-16269 GCA_009867345.2 Toxicodendron radicans | reverse complement strand
AGCAGCAGTCAGTAAAGACATGCTTCCGGGTGCGCCTCCAAGCTGCTTAGTTGTTTTTTCATTTGAATTAGTCCCTCGCCTTCTATATTTCTTATTTCTTTTGACCTAGCCTCGTGGCAAGGAAAGAGATTCCTCTGTAAGAGCGGGTCACCCCTTAAGTGCTTTTTACGAGAATGCTAATGGTCGATATGTCCGAGAACCTTAGTTGTTCCCAAGAAGACTACAGTGAGTCAATTGCGCATCCAGCACATGAATTGGAAGGTTTTGAGTCACCTCGGCCCTAAAGGAAAGTGAAAATCTCTCATTCCAATACAAGGATGGAGGGTTGAAGGGCTAACTCTTCCGTTTGCTCTTAAAGTCCCAGTCCATGTATCAACCCGTGTACTGATCGCGAGATGGTTTTCCCCTTCTCCATTCCACTCGAGAATGTACCTATCGCACTAAGAGATCGGAAGGAACTAGGGCGGGCATAACCTCACCTAAGAAGCGGTTCTAGCTCTAATTGACTAATGGTCAATAAGGGGGATGCGTGAAATGCTTTCACCAAAATGGCTGTCTTGAGCAGACCTGTCTCCGTGCCAAAACTAGATGCCTATTCCAGACATTCTGATACAAAAGAAGGGAGATTCATCCCCTTTTTTCCATAAGTAAAGCCATCGCTTCTATCGAGTATGACGTTAAACCATTCCATTCTTCAGCGGCTTCCTTCTAGGGAAAGGGGTCTAACTGGAACCATTTTACCAAACTCGGCCTTTAATTTAATGCTAATTTAGTTGAATAACTTAACTTTCCTCGCAGGTTGTGTCGGTACCAGCTTCTGGCCAATCTTGCTACTTTCTGATCCGTCCGTGGGTGCTGGCTTTCTCGAGGGTTCTTTCATTTAATCATCGCCTTTGAGTAAGCAAGCAGCCCTTTCTTTCACCTTCCCCGGCACTTCTTTAAAAGCTTGAAGCCACGATTCGTATTTGAATTTTGAGTGTGGAAGTGAACCCGAGTCACATAATCGTTCTTGAAATGGTCCATGTCTGGCCAAAATTGAGTTCCAATGATGACTCATTAGAGCGAGAGGCCCTTAAGCACAAAACATTCCCTTCTTCTTCTGCATAAAGGGCGGGTCCTAAACCTGTTGGCGTAAATACATATTGGATTTACCACTCCAGGAATGAACAAAAGCGGCTTTATCAACCTGCTCATGTGGCGTAAACCATTATTCTAATTCTTTTTTCGTGGAAAGCGCCTCCGGTCTTTTTCCGAAATGGAGTGCGGTTTGGAGCCTTTCTGAGTTAGGGCAGTTTCTTTCTCTCTCTTGGTCTATGTGCTTCTCTACATTGTCTATCTCCTCCTTCCTTCGTAGCTGAAGGGAGCATGTTTCTCATAGTGGATGCTCCGCTTGGAAGAGGTTCCTCTTTGCTTAGCTTGGCCGATTCTGGCTAAGCCTGGTCCATCCTCGTCTCTAGCTCCAACTGCATTGTGTGACTGGGCAGCTTCGGGAGATCACTTTGGTCCTGTATTTCCCACGTTCATTTTTGAAATGAAACCGGCTGGACTACACCAGAGTGGGACTCCGGTCAAAGATGAAGGAAGCGAAAACCCACCAGCCTCTCACTCAACTCCCAAAAGCCAGAAGAGTGTCCTTCATACTGTGATTAGAGTTGCGTAATCCAGAAAATACAAATATCCTCACTTAGAGTTCTGCACATACGCACACCAACCGCTAGCTTCCAGAAAATTCAAGTCATTCAAAAGCCAGAAATTGCAACCTTCCCTAACCTCGTCTGGATCTTCGTCTTCCAAATACCAAACAGATCGATTGTATCTGAACCAAAACACAAGAAAACTACAACAAATGAGAAAGACAACAAAACAAAATGAGACAAAAATAAACGAAAATGAACAAAAGGAAAGCGGTATATTTGATTTCAAGTAATCACTAGACCAGGACAGCTGGAAACCTGTCATGCTCGAGATGGGGACACGGGAGCCCCTTTGCCAAATCAGACAAGACTCCTTAACGGCACAAAGCATGGTGAAGAGAGCACGGACAGAGAGTCCACCAACTTCATGAAGAGAGTCAAGGGGCAGCAAGGATCACTTTTCTCTTACCCTCAGAAGACCTGTCCCAGCGATTTCTAACTTCCGCGCATGCTGCTTCCGTTAGCTCCTTTGGAACTAAGATTCATCTTACTAGAAAGGAGAAAGATCCATTTTTGGGGCATCCCCCCAAAAAATCGTATCAGGTTCTCTTTTTCTGCATTCAGTTTTGAGAGGATCTTACGCCTACCGGGGACCGGCTCTAGGAGCACCTTTGGGCGGTGGTTTTTCGATCAACCCTCTGACTTGAATCTTGAAGAGATAGTAACCCCGAAGTCCTTTACATATGTTATTTTTTAAGATTGATTGAAACTTTTGTTAGTTTGCCTTTCCGCCTTTTCCAGCCACACGAGCTCTTTGCACGGGATTGACTTCTTGTATCGGTTCTGATGAACTATTGCGCTCACGAAGTGAAGACATGCGCTCGCTTGCCTTGGACACTAGAGCAGGGAGTTCGTTTTCATACTGAGCAAGAAGAGGCTTATAGTCTTTCCTATCCGATGGGTTAAAGCGATGAAGAAATTCTAATCCACGGCGCCGAAGCGAAAGAAAGAGAGAATTTCCCTTTCGCCTTTCGCACAAGAGCAGGCAAAAAAGAAGTGAAGGTATACTTTCACCATTGATAAGAGAAAGGGGAAAAAGCTAGCCAGCGTCTTTGTCTTAGGCGGATTGGCTTCCTCCATTTTCTTCTCAATTCGAGACTTAGTCCAACAAGTAACCAAATCCAACTCTTGAAAGAGCTAGCAGAACAGCCAATCTCTCTTATTCGGGAATTGCTTCAGAGGAGACTAATGGTAAAGGTAAAGGCGCTTCAACTCAATGGACCGGGACCAAGCTTTCAAGGTCAGGCCTCCTTTCGTAAAAACTGCACTTCCCTGGTATAACCTTCCTGAAGAATAGAATGTCAATCGTTTGAATCTAAACCTTAATCGGGAAACCTACCCGGAAACTTCCCCTTTTTATACACCTGCCGGTCCGCCTGTAAACCAAGAGCGGAACGAAGAGCTGAAACGTCACCTTTTTCGTTGTTAACCCTAGTTATTTCGTCTTCTTTTTCCTCCGGTAGGAATTCTTTCCCTTCTTAACCCAAAATGATGTTGCTTTTTCTTTTCACCAAGGGAGTCTGTCTTTCCTTTCCCACCGATCAAACTTTCCCTTACCCGAATATCCAGTATGGGTGCCGGGGACTATCGCTTGACTTAACGCTTTAGTTTGGCCTACGCCTGTTGTTTAGCTCCATACCTTGGTTCATCTGCTTTAGGCTTATCATCTGTTCTTTCTGTTCTAGACTGATAAAAATATAGATATGGGAAAGAAAGAGCCGATAGAGCTTCTCATTTTCATTATTCTTCTCCGGTTTGATTTAACAACTACATTGACAAACTCTTTCTCTAAAACAAAACCTGAATCCGGTGCTTGCCTTTGACTATAAAGGTTTCCCCTTCTCACTTGTTGCAAGCAGCTTCTCAACTCCCTACGCCCTCCGCTCTTGATAGAGCTCCGGGGGCGCGGCCCAGGGAGCGCGGGCGAGGGGGAAGCAGACCTTTCACGGTTTTGACTGCTTTGAATTATTCCAATACCGGATTGTCCTTAACTCAAAGCAAAGACCGAAGGGGCGAGTGCTTTCCTTATCGAGGGAGCGAAGCAAAGGGAGGAAGACATAAGTAAGGCAGTTCTTTTCTAAAAGACAAGCGAAGGGTGCGGTTGACGCTGCGCTAAGCTAGCAAAGACTCGGCCATCCTGCGCCTGCGCTCCTCTCATCAGTCGGAATGGGCTGTCCGTCCCATTCCTCCTTCGTCCATCCGCCTCCGCTCCGGCGTCTTCAACTTTGCCGCTTCTTGCTACCGAATCTGAGTGCGCTTTTGAGGTCTTCTTCCTTTTGTAGCGAGTTACGGGAAGCAGCACATAGAAGTACTCGAGTGAAGAGAAAGAAAACTGCTAGTTAAAAGCCTTAGTTCAGTTACCTATTGAGATATCTTTAGTATGTAAATTGAATAGTTGAGTCTAACTGTCCCCACTACGCGGTAAGAAGCAAGGCTGTTTAAGTTTATGAATAGCCGCTTCAATGCGCGGAATCGAAAAAAGACTATCTTTCTTTCGGGATCATAGATCAGATCAGAGAATTCCCTTTTTTTATATCCTTTCCTTCAGGCCTTTGAAAATTCTAGCAAATAGGGTTTACTGAGCCCCCAGGAACTCTTGTTTTTAGGCTTGGACGGCCCGGTTGAAAGATAGATAAGAGATCCGCTATTATATGTACACTCTTAGAGGAGAAATAGCCCACTAGAACGAAATTCTTCCTGCTCCCCCGCATAGGACAGTAAGAAAATCACTTTTTAGCATTAGAAAGGTTCGAAGCCTTGAAGCAATAAATCTTCTTTTGCCTCGAAAGGGAGGGAAGTACCCACGAAAGGCCCCTCCCCCCTCTCTGGCTTATCAGTCTAGCAAGCATCCCGCTTTGAATGAAAAAAAGCGCCAAAGAAAGAGATTATAGAAAGATATTATAATCAGGCTTGTGACTTGGTTGTCTGCTGTGTATTCGGATTGGTAATCCATGCCCAGCCAGAGATATAGATCAGTCATAGTCTTAGTAGGATGCGGGTGTCCTTTCATTTTGAGATCAATCTATTTCATAGGATACATTCGATCAGTTTTCAAAGTGTTGGAAAAATTGAAGTTCATTTACCGCTGATTTTTCATGAAAATATAGATATCCTTAACCCATTGCAGGAACCGGGGAAGGGTCTGACCCACCCAGTAAAAAGGAGTCCTACTGGACGAAAAGAGATCTTATCTGTCTAATTTACCAATGAGTACTGAAATCTACCCTGAGTGGTAACTTAAGGATAGCCTATCGACATTCCTAAAGCTGCCATGCAAAGGAAGAAAACCAAAGAGAACTCAATGATAGAATCTGGATGAGGCGATAACTCAATATTTCCGAGATCACTCACTCCCTTTTTGTCTCCTCGCCATCTACCATCTACGAAGACAAAAAGCTTTTTGATAGATTATCGAACCGATTACTGATTGGGGACGGCATCCATCCTCTTTGGCAATAGCAGACGTTTCAGTAACTGAAAGCAATTCAACTTCAGCATCTGATGAAGTGAAAGCCATTTTCTCATCTGCGGTGCCAGATAAAGACTCAGTGAAGGAAGTTGTATCATCCGCAGACTCCGATTCTGCCACAAAAGTGGTATAATCTACAGACCCCGACTCCATGGCGTCCTTTGTCTCATCTACTTTTTATGATTATGATTCCGGTGAAGTGAAGGGAGTTCTCTCATCTACTTAATAAGACTCCACGGTGCCATACTATGCTATCACATCGTCCGATGAAGTGGCAATAGACTTCGATTGAGCAAGGAAAAGCAGTTCCGCGCTCAGACTATCTTCTACTCCTAGAATCGGTTACCGATCGGAGAGAAAATCTGACTTCGCGGCAAAAGAAAAGAAGAGTCTATTTCTGCCAAGTCAGCTTCAAAGCAAGAAGGCAATTTCGCTGAATACAAAGGGGAACCTCAAAAAAGGGCAGTTGAATCTGCAACTAATTGTTGACCCCATTCATATACTTTCTTTTTATTGTTGGCCTGGCTTCGCCAAGGAGGCTCCCTTTCAAAGAATTGATTCCACTTCTAGATCTCGAATGTGGGGAAAGTCTAAAGTGAAAGTCTCAAACTATTCCTTAGGCGGTTGACTACTCTTTACATTGCAGAAGGGAAGACAAGAAAGACAAGGGCATACGAGCCGACTAGCTATTTAAGCTGACTCTGATAGGCCTTCCTCTTCTTGAGGCTGACTTCCAGTTCCAGGATGCCTCTTATAGGTCTCATCTTCGGCGAAAGAAGTTTGATCGTCTACGGAAGATGATTCCCCGGTATCAGACTCTACTATCACATCATCCGATGAAGCAAGCTACATCGGTTACCAAAGCATCTTCTGACTGAGCAGCAGAAAGTGATTCGAAAACAGAACCCGATTCCGTGGCAACATCCGATGGAGAAAAAAGTGCTTTGCCGTGGCCGACTTTCATTCAAATGGTGAGTCCAGACATTCTTCTAGCCGAAGCACACCTTATAGAAAGGAAAAAAGTCCTAAAGGAAAGACCCATACCGTCTTCCTCTGATAGTAATGGATATTAAGCGATAGCAGAAGATTGGGAGATAACAGAAGATCCCGTGATAGCAGACCTTCTTTCACCAGAAGATGCAGCGGCATAAATCGTCAAGGGTGCTTCCTCGATACTAAAATCAGACGATGAGGGGGCACCGAATCCAGATTTTCATTCAAAATCCCGGGGTTCAGTTCAACTGAAATCTACCCCAAGCTGTGGTAATTTTTCTAATAGATTACCGATTTGGAACATCGTATGACTAGGAGACATCATACTATCCAATAAAAGCAGGTAATTAAGCAGCAAGCCTTATTATCTAATTATATCTTTCTTTATCGGCAAACTCAAAAGGAATGAGTCCCATGCCGCTTCCCATTTGAAAAGGGATGGGCAAAAATCTTCAATACGAAGAAAGCCTTTCGCTCTTCGTCTTTCCCAGTATAATCGGAAAGTGGATTTCTCTCCTCCTTCGGTTCGTCTAGACCGATCGTTCTCTTCAGTCGACCTTTCTCATTCGCCAACTTTCCACTTCAAAATGTCTTGTACTAGAGCGGAATACACCTTGAAAAAGGATGGATCAAGTTTTTGATTTTCTTTCTCGGCCTTCTCCCTATTCCCGGGTCTCCCGCAATACCAACAGGTCCGGCAAGACTAAGACATCGTGAGGCAAGCAGAAACTGCTTCAGAACATAGAGAGCTGCCGTAACATTAGCATAGCCACAACTCGAACTAGCTATTAGCCATTGGTGGATTAATTAGCCCAGCATACTATAGCTTCGACATTAGCATAGCCAATGAATTGGATGGCGAACACTCGGGACATGGTCTGGAGTGGATTGGAACACTTGGTCGGGGCAAGAACATCAGGAAGGTTTTTTCGTTCGGATACAAACATGGCAATCTACGTATGTGAAGTATCGATTAAGCTGCCCAAGCATAGATCCAACGCACTACTCAAGTAGGCTTTCCCACTCCCTTTACTAATAAGGGAAAGAAATGCCCTTGACGCATTTCCACTTGCTTCAAGCTGTTCTTTCTAGAAGCTAGATTCCAGTAGTGATTCGAGAAGGAATTCATGAGTGACTGACCGCTGGGGTTGCTGCCTTGATTTAATATTCACTCTATCTACTGAAAACCGATAATTCTCATAGTTAAAATAGTGAAAGTGAAAGATAAAACATCACTTGACTCAGCCACCCTCTATTGAATTGATGAAAGAAAGAAGCGCTTAAACAATCCTAGTTTTTTCAATAGCAGGGTCTTTCATAACCTTAATAATATTCGGAGGATTGAGAATTGCTTCCCTACTTCACCTCTACAACTACCAATGCAACTTAGCTTGAAGACCTTTCAGAACACCTTCCCGTCGAATCAATAGACCCACGTCTGATTCTACTATGCCAGATTTACATTGTAAAGCAAGTTAGGGCTGGTGGGATCGACAATCCTTATCTTAGGAGATTCAAAATGCCTTGAATCCGGGATCTTCCCTTGCTCAACTCAGCATATACCTGGTCTGACGGCTGTGCTTCCCCTAACATGTCAAGACTTGATCGTTTCCCCCTCCCTCTCCTGGATACGCTTTACCTTGGTAAACAACCAAGCTAGCCAAGGGTTTCAAGCAAAAGCTAAAGGATCAGTCGGTGATCTAACCCACCCCATTTTCGAACTAATTACTTGGTTCGGATCGATTGACAAAGACTTTATCCTTACTTATCGCTATTTTACACCCTGAATAGATTTCTTTTTTTGTTGTGATGTCACACTTTAGCTAAGCCTTGTACGGGGTTTGGGTTGGGTTTAGGCTTGAGTCCGGGCGGAAGCAAGAGCCAATGAACTGCTTCAAATCCTTGGTCGTGCAAAGCAGAAGTTCCGGGAAGAAATCCAATGCTCTATATCCGGAGATATATATCTAACTATTCTTAACGTGCTCAGGTAGGAGTGAAAGGAAATGCTTCAAATCCTATCTTAACCCGTGTTTCCCATGTCTCCAGAAAAGGGGAAAAGACAGATTCAAGATCTCTAAAAAGCTAGTCTTATAGATTCACTCGTAAAGCATTTATCGATAGGATCCAAGCTAAGCTAACGAAAAGAAAAACCCCCAAACCAACCAAGGAAATAAGTAAAGTCAAGTTCCGATAAAGGATATCCTACGCAGCCAAGCCCATTCCGTTGGGAAAGTGTTCACTCGATGCTGGTCCAAGTCAAATCGCTAACGAGCGCCCCAAGCTCCATGTCTTATTAAAGAATACTAGTAGGCCCTGAGCCCGTTCCTCTTGCCATCTCTCTTTGCTAAGTTCTTTGTTTTCATTCCAATATTTTATAGATAGCTAGGTTCTAATCTGAGATTGTACGCAATAGCTAAATTGAGAATTAAGACCTCACTCCACACTGAGAAATTGCGTATGCGTAAGAGAAAGAGAGACCTGCCTTGCCATACCTATCAAGGCTTGCCGTCAGTGACAGAGATCTGACTTCTTTAGCAGATAGGAAGATGAATGGAATGTGTACTCTTCTCGTGCATTCGCTAATTGGATTAGCTCCGAACTAGGTACATTACCCCCCACTTTCCTCCTGATTTGGGGAGGACTTACTCGTCTTATCCTCCTCACTCCTTCACTTTTTATCCGAGGATTTCCTGCCTCATTTTCTGGAAAAGCAAAAAAGCGAAAAATCACAAATCACATAAGAGATGTTCGAAACCGCTGATGTCTTTGATTATCAACTGAGTATGCTCACCTCTCGGAAACCTACGTACTAGCGAAAATAAAAAGAAGAATGTTAGTGATGCGTTCCGCGGTCTCGCCAACTCGCTCTTGTCCAGTAGGCCTACGTAAGTCAACAACCCGGGCAATGCCCAAAAGGGTTTAAAAGCTAAGGTGGGGATTCTGAGATTTGATGGCCCAACGATAGGGTTGGTGTGGCCAGACCACTATAAATAGCATATATAAGAGAGAGTTCTGGGCGTCTTGGTATTGGATCCGCTTCAACCGGCCCGACCAACTATTCATTCTGTCTTTACCTACTTGAATGCCGCCGTACATTGAAGCAAGCCGATACGTTTGTTTTTCTCAACTAACCGGCTGACCAACTTGTCCTTCCTCCCATCCCAGATACATGGCTTACATACCTGGCTCAACATTCTTGGAAAACAATCGAATCGAGTCCTTATGAATGGGAATAAGTCCAGATGAAGCTCAGTCTCAGTCAAGTAGTTAGCAGGTTCAGGATAAACAGATTTTAGAGTGAATAGCCCGTAGCTCACTTCTGGAAGTGTTCCCGTATATTCATAGGCGGGAAGCGAAGCAACTACTCAACGGTGTGAGCCGGGTTTGTCGTTAGCTGTCGAAGTAGGGGGAGGAAAGCTAAACTAACTAGTAACTTAAAGTAAAGAATGGAGTAGCCCATAGTTCTCCTCGAGTAGTGAAAAACTATAGTGATAGTACGGAAAGCAGCATTCTACTGATTTTCTTACCTTCCTTAGAGTAGGAATTCTCTCTCGAACCCTAGAACCTTTGGGCTAACGAGAGCTCTTCGAGTTCGTCTTTACCATCATCGGAATCTTCTTTCTCTTCTTATAAATATGAGACTTTTTTACCTCCATGTAATACAACTCCTTCGTAGGACAAGGCTCCTCCTATACTAGCTCCGGTTCTTTTAACCACAGCTTCCGTATTTGTTGAGAGCAGCAGGTAATTTATTCAAGATTAATGAACTCTTAGGCAAGGAAGTTCAGCAATCTACTTTTTACCTTAAAGACCGGATTAATGGACCTTTAACTAAACCCGTTATAGTAGAGGGTACGGAGCGAGAACTTCCACTCGTTCTCGTTATAGTAAAGTCAAAGTTTTAAGGGTTACGGATGTGGAAGAAGATGATAAATATGCGACTTTGGGATCTTAAGCGATTTAGTTCCCTTTCCCTGTTCTGGGCAATTTAAAAGAGAATCAGTATCAACTTTATTGGCTTTTTGGGGTTAACTTTTTGATGATCCCCACCGGTCAAAGGAAGCTAGTCAAGTACTTTTTTCCTTCCCCCCATCGAACAAGCAAGGGATTGAGCTGCTAGAATTAGCGTTAGCGCAGCCGTTTTCTCGGAGATTTTCGTTGCAAACGAATTTTCCCACCTAACAGGGTCTCAGAAACGAGAACTTTTGCGTTTTTCCCGTATTTTGAGTTGCAAGACCTCTTTATTAGTGAAATGGGCATCTCAAAGTCGCACTTTTTCGTTTTCCGCGTAAAATAGGTGTATCTTCCAAGGGTTAACTGTGATTTGAATCCAAGACTTATCTTATACCTTGGGCCATTAGAATACCATCCTTTACCCAACAAGCAAGGGAAGAAACAACAGGCAAGAACAAGCAAGAAGATCCGATCTAGGAACTGTCCTCTCTGCTTTCTTAATCGTACTATAGGTATTCTTACTGTCCTCCCCTACTAATCAAGCCGAGGAATCATACTATGCGGAAGAGGACTCAGTCTTCCATTACATGGTTCTTCCTGACACAAGATCACTTCGAGTCGAAGAAAAGGAGTCAATCCCACCATACCCTCGATGAGTACTGCTCACCTCATTAAACAGAAGAGGAGTAGGACTCAATCCCAACCAATGAGCTATAGTCTAGCCACATATGTACTCCCTCCCGTGTGGGTCAGCCCTTTTTATCAGTACTTTAATTAGGAGTCAAGCCTATAATTCGATTGACTTTGATTTCAGACTACAGGACTAATATCAATACTTGGCTTAAAGCACGAGTTCTTGCCTACTCTCAATCATGGCCTAAAAAGACTGCTTCTGGGGTCTCTTTCCTATGTCTACAACCCCTACCCGCATTGGTTTTGCCATCCTTTCTCCCCGCATTTTTCAGGCAACTCGTAAGAATCAGGCACTACCCATTCTATCTACGCATAGGCCAGGAAGGAGCGCTACCCTTTTCATTAGAGGTGGATTACTTCTTTTTTCCTTCTTCTTCCGGCACTCTATAGTCCCCGGGCTGCGCTGCAGTCTAGATGACATGCCCCGCCCTACTCATATGAGTAGGGTCTCTGTCACTACTAGAAAAGGACTAGCTGGTTATCGTCTTTCTACCCTCTTTCTCTATGCGCATTCCTTCCCTTTTCTGACTTGATTGAGGTTGAGTCCTACTTGAGCAAGTAGTGAGTCCGCTTGAACTATGTAAAGCTGGGTACTCTTAGTATTACACTTGCCAGAAGGAACCCAGCCCTCCCTTTTTTGGGAGCTTTTCCCTCTTTACGAATAGAGGAACTGTGAATGATTGACAGTATAGCCTAGCATTAGATAATTGTCGAACCTCAGCACAGGCGGAGTCAGACTCAGAATCAGGCACTGAAAAGGATCCTTATAACAAGGCATTTGCCCTTGCAGCCAGAACTCGCTCCTAGGCTTGAGTTGGATCCTTTCTCTTTTTCCTTTGAGATGGTAGCCCTTGATTTGGAGCTTGCATTTCTTCGTTTTCTTCGGCCTTGTCGGTGAGCGGAAGGAATTGATAGCGGAGTTAGACCGAGAGCAGATGTTCTTGCAGATGTGATTACTGATTCTTATGATGTGAATGAGGTAGGCGAACCAATGCCAGGTAGCCCTGTCTGGGAGGGCTGAAGTCAGCCTGGAATTGAACTAAGCAAGGAGGGAACCTCAGTTTAGTTTCTGCAGAGGTAAAATCGTCACTATAGCTTCTAAGGGAAGTTTCACCAAGGATAAGGGCATCTAAGGCAAAGGGAGAAAGAAAAGAGCTAGGTAGCTAGAGCTAGGTCTCTTTCCTAGGGTGCTATGAGGACAGTTTCATTCCTTAAGCGTATCGACATTAAGGTTAAATGTAGCTAGTTAAGGCAATACCCCAGGATAGGTTACATTGTTCACTCTACTTGTGAATGAGTATCAAAGTCAATGCTAGTTAATGCTTCTCCACTCCTTAGTTTACTTTACCGTTCGTGCCCAATACCCCCATAGGTTAGGGTCATCAATAAGCTACATTCAAACAACAACTATATGTAGGAGTAGGGATAGGGTTAACAGCTACTACTGTTTAACTCAATTCAACTATCTCAGCTTGCTGCATCAAAGATTTCATGTCCATAGTTGCCTTCCAACTGCCAACTTCAAAGAGCTTGGTTTTCAACTACTTACCGTAACTTCACTAACGGTTTAGTTTATCTGTACCGCTTTCATAACTTCAAAGGAGTGAAAGCCCAGAAGAACGAGTGGACCATAGAGTGTAGCTTGACTTAAAAACAACCGAAACAGGGAATTTCTCTCTCTCTGTTCACCGCACTAAAAGCTTCAACGGTTTCCTTTAGGCGTAAAAGGAGTTGTATTGATAGACGACTCCCTGACGAGTAGTTCTTTGCGACCGCCCTCCCACGGAACAAGAACACTTTTTCTACGACGAGACCAAAGCCGCTAGCCCCTCTGTTTTAAACTTGAACAGAGTCCCGGTACTCACTAACGGAACAAGAACGATTATGTGATCCGCCTGCTTGAACTTCACTTACAGCTGGAACGAACATGTTGGTTTCATTAGCTGACTTAAAAGAAAGGGATGATCACTTGAAAGACTCACTTCTTTTCAGTTGTAAGCGATTAGAAAAGCTTGCACGAGGGGGCGCCTCTTATGTCTGGTAATCGGGTTTGGTTTGTTTGGCAATGGGAGAGCGAGACGTATCTTGCTAGGCAAGGACCGGTTCGAATGCGCTAGGACGGGACTCAACACTCAATTTCTCATAGAAGGAGTATGGACTCTGTTCCAGTCCCATGAGTTGTTATCCTCAATGATGTCACTGACTTTCAGGGCTGTGGTCAATTCTAGTTTAAAGAAGGTCACAAAGGAAGAGATCCAGGGGGAAAACCAGAGAGGAATTTTGCTACCAGTACCAACTTTCCATCTTATACCTTCCCTCACTTCATTGAAGCTTTTCACAATCCCTCTCCATATGGCTGGATAAGGATCTAATTCCCCGCCGGCGGATAGGAATTAACCCATTCGAACTTCCTTTGGTTGTCTTAAACCGCTTTCGTCAAGCCTTTAAGGACCTTTCTAAAGAATCGAAAGAAGAGAGAAAGGCTATTCCTTAGCAGCAGGAAGCTATAACAATTCAAATTCCCTTAGGGGGGCGAGTGCACTACTAGGTAATGCTAATTCAATCAATGTAATCAACAACTGGTCTCTTCGATAGCAGAAGTTCAATCATTCCCCAGGAAAAGGCTACAGAGCCATCTAGCTGCCATCAAATAAAGCTTCCCCGGCCCGAGCATTGAAATTCAATGATTATATTCTTGCTTCTTCTTTTTTTATTGTTGAGAGAATCTCTGCCAACTCTTCTTCCTCTTCTCGAGAGATGTTGGGATTTCTTGATTCAGGGTAAATGCACTTATTATAGAATTCCCTTGGTATGAAACAACAGTTAAAACTTCCTAGGATGTTAAAGTGTAATAGACATTCAATCAACGGATTTCAAAATCCTAGTAAACTCTTGTCTGACTTTGACTTCTGTGATTACTCTACGCTACGATATTGATTCTAAGGAAAGACAGAACTGCAGCCCAATTGCCGTTCTAGGAGGGAGCTTGGATGGTGAGCCCAAGCCTATTCTTTCCATTGAGAAAAAAAAGTCCCTTAGGCATGGGACTGCTTCCTTTGCTACATATGCCTAACTTCTTCACTGGACGAATAGGAGAAGGCCCGCTTATTCAAACTTTACTGAAAAAGGCTACTCCGTGTGCAAAGAGCGAAGCCCTATCGTACGAGTGAAGCTCAAAGCAGGAATCGGCTTAGTCATCATATCAGCTGGATTGTCTGCTGTAGCAATTTTCTTCACAGCAATATCACCTTGTAATATAATATCCCGAATGAAGTGATATCTGACATCAATATGTTTGGTCCTCTCATGATACATTTGATTTTTGGTCAAATGTATGGCGCTCTGGCTATCACAATAAACAACAGACGTATCCTGTAGTAAACCCAGATCAGAAACCAAACCTCTAAGCCAAATAGCTTCTTTCACAGCTTCGGCTGCTGCCATGTACTCAGCCTCTGTAGTAGACAAAGCAACTGTAGACTGTAGAGTAGCCTTCCAACTGATGGCACAACCAGAAAGTGTGAAAACATAACCTGTCAGAGATCTCCTCTTATCCAAATCTCCAGCATAATCAGAGTCCACATAACCTATAATATTGCTATCAATATTAGAACTCCTGCCATATACTAAGCCCACATCTGCAGTACCTTTCAAATACCGAAAAATCCATGCCTGCCAATGGATTTTACCTGGAGAACCCATGTATCTACTAACCACACTCACAGCATGTGAAATATTAGGAGGAGTGCAAACCATAGCATACATCATGCTTCCAACTGCACTGGCATAAGGAACATGGGACATGTATTTCTCCTCTTCCTCGGACTGTGAAAGCAGCTGAAAGCTTAAAATGTGCGGCTAATGGAGTAGTCATAGGCTTACAGTTCTGCATACCAAAGCGTTCAAGAACTTTATTGATATATTTTCTCTGAGATAAAAATAACTTGCCCGCAGGTCTATCCCTGTGAATTTCCATACCCAAAATTTTCTTGGCTGCACCCAAATCTTTCATCTCAAATTCACCACTAAGCTGAGATTTTAACCTGTTAATCTCACTCATATAAAAGGCAGCAATGAGCATATCATCAACGTAGAGCAACAAATACACGAAAGAATCATCTGAGAGCTTCCTGTGATACACACAGCTATCATAGTTACTTCTTGAGTAACCATGCCCAAGCATAAAAGTATCAAACCGCTTGTACCATTGCCTAGGAGATTGCTTCAAACCATATAAGGATTTTATCAACAAACCCCTCTGGCTGATGCATATAAATTTCTTCCTCAAGCTCACCATGCAAAAAAGCTGTTTTGACATCAAGCTGTTCTAATTCCATGTCAAAGAGTGCAACCATGGCAAGTGGCACACGAATAGAGCTATGTTTCACAACTGGAGAGAATACTTCATTGAAGTCTACACCCTCTCTTTGACTGTAGCCCTTTGAAACCAAACGTGCTTTGAACCTTGCAGCTTCAACCCCTGGGATTCCTTCTTTCTTCTTAAAGACCCATTTGCATCCTATAATCTTCTGCCCTTTAGGCGGTTTCACCAATTCCCAAGTATGATTCTTGTGAAGAGACTCAATTTCTTCACTCATAGCAATGCTCCACTGAGCAGATTCAGTACTAGTAATAGCCTCACGGTAACTAGAAGGCTCCTGTAACTCAATAGTTTCTTTTGCATTGAATGTGGCAGAAACTAAATCTGCATGAGCATATCTTTGAGGATATAAAAAACCTCGCCCTTCCAGTAGCAATACTGTACTCCTGTTGTTGCTCCTCATTTGTATCATCTACAAAATCATGCTCATCATCCTGAATAGGCTGAGTAGAAGTGCCATCTTGCACTTTATCATAAGCTTTAACCTCAAGCTCCACCTGCTTACTGATACCGTGATCTATACCTGCAACTACAGACTCTTTTTCCTCACGTAGCATGGCATACTCATAAAATTGAACATCTCTGCTGATAATAAATTTGTGTGACTTAGGTTCAATACACCACAAACGATAACACCAGACTCAAATCCTAGGAATACACATTTTACTGCCCTTCACGCAAATTTACCATCACTCACATGAGCATATGCAGGACAACCAAAAACTTTTAAATAAGAATAATCAGCAGGAGCAGGAGTACCAGACCATACCTCAATTGGAGTCTTCAACTCAATTGCAGTCGATGGAGATCTATTCACCAAATAGCAGGCATGATTAATAGCTTCAGCCCAGAAGTCCTTAAACAAAGCAGAATTAGAAAGCAAACAACGTGCTCTCTCCAAAAGGGTTCTATTCATACGTTCTGCAACCCCATTCTGTTGTGGTGTCTTCCTAACAGTGCGGTGTCTCACTATGCCTTCATTTTCGCAGAACTCATTGAATTGACCCTCACAAAATTCCAAACCATTATCGGTTCTAAGGCGCTTAATTTTCTTACCTGTTTGGTTCTCAATAAGAGCTTTCCAC
>WYDK02042227.1:0-16288 GCA_009867345.2 Toxicodendron radicans | reverse complement strand
GGGTGGGGTGGGGTGGGGTGGGGTGGGGGGTTGTAATTGGCCAACTAGGCCTGGACCTGGGACTGTCCCAAGCCGGTTAGGAGGGTTCCGGCCTAAGACAGGTACCCCCTCCCATGGGCCTAAACTGGTCCTAGGCCTGGGACCATTGGGGCTGGGTCTTCCAAAACCTGGTCACAATGGCCTTGGGCTTTTTGCCCACCTCTCTAAATCGTAACATACACTCACAACAACATGAATCAAAACCTATTGAGAGCATACTATAAAATACAAATTTAAATTTACGGATTTGCTCAACCTTTCCTAAACATTAATTAGTCTTTATTCTCAAGATTATAACATCGTTCTAGGATTCATCCTTCAATAACTTGATGAAAGTAAATGCGTTTAGGTTAGTTATGTTGATCAATGGTGCGATTTTTAGAAAGTTTTTTTAAACAGTTATGTTGGTGGGGGTGGTTATTGTAGACGACGACAAAACTATGGGCCCAATCGGCCCATATAATGAAATGGATCAGGTATAAAGGGAACCCCCAAAAATGTGGCCAATAGTAAGCCTAAAAGATAAATGGATTCGGCCCAGATCCATAGAGAAACTAAAAAGCCTGTAAAAAAGTGAAATGATTAAATAAGTGGTGATGAGCTAAGGAGCTGCATGGATGCCACCTAGGCAAAGTCAAAAGGCATGCGATGAGCATGGTCGCATGAGTGCCATGTGGCGAAGCTCAAGGTGAATATAAATTAAAGACTTTTGGTGAATTTTATACCTGAAGAGACGAGAGAAAAAACAATGAAACAGAGTTCATTACACACACTGATGAAGTATCATCACAAACAAACTATATTCTGACCATGGCCGCATGAGTGCCATGTGGCGAAGCCTAAGGTGAGTATAAATTAAAGGCTTTTGGTGAATTTTAGGCTTTATTGAATTGGGTTTCAAGAATTCAGCAGCTGATATAAGCTTTTTTTTTACTTTCATTCATCTTCTAACCATTTTTTCTACTTGTTTATATAGACTACATCCTGGTTACAAGAGACAGTCCACAATTGATATATGAGCTAATTAATGATCTCTATAACAAGTTCTCTTCGAAAGCTCTTGGTGATTTTAGCTACTTCCTTGGCCTTGATGCTAATTGAGACAGCTTAGGACCTTATCTAACGCAAGCTAAGTATATCAGAGATCTGCTGAAAATGAACATCTTGGTTGATGTTTGGTCATGCGTGTTTGCACACCAACGAAAATAGCACGTGGATATCGCCTAGAAGTACACATAAGACTTTTTGGTTTGATCTTTAATAATGGTTACCAAAAGAGAAGATAAAGAAATAAAGATAAAAGACAAGACAAACAAAGTTTTTTAAAGTGGTTCGGTGAGAAGTGAATCCTACGTCCACTGATATTTTATTAATAAGCTACGTCCACTGATATTTTATTAATAAGCTTTTTACCAGATAGATAATAAACACAACAGTAAATGTAACAACAATTGTAATGAATTAGTTGTTTGAAAGTGTGTTTCTTAGTATACAAGCTTGAATCTTTTTTCAAAGAATTATTTTGATGTGTTTTGGGAGGTCGTCTCCCCCTGGTTTCTCTTCATTGTATGCTTATATATGAGAGCAATGTCATGTTGGATATGATTCATACTTTGCATGGCCTTGAAGAATTATTCCTCTACGCAGACGCATTCGGGGGTCCTGCTCACTAGCGCTGCCCCCTTCAAGGTAAGCTCAATGTCTCATTGGGTTTAGAATTAGTTTACTAATATTTGGGCTTGGGTCGGGTTAGATTTGGGTAAGCCCAAATGGGGTTAGGTTTAGGTTTTCTATTATATGTATTATGTAATAGTGAGAAACCTGATGAGATAGTGAGATAGTGAGATAGTGAGATAGTGAGAGAGAGAGAGAGTGTGTGTGTGTGTGTGTGAACTGTCATTATATGATTTGTATCTCTATAGCATTCTGAAACTCAATAAAATCTCTCTATTTGAATGTTGGACGTAGTTCCTTATTCGAAACGAACCAGGGTAAATCAATTGTCTTATTTACTTTTCTACTTTATTGTTGTGTTTGTTCTGTCGTTTTTTCAACATTTGGTATCAGAGCCAGGTTCGTAGCTGAGATTCTTTCCTTGATTGAGAACATATCAATTGTTTTCTGGAGGGATGTCAACTGGTCAAACACGTTTGGAGATTGAGAAGTTTGGAAGGCAGAATTTTGAATTATGGAAACTGAAAATTGAGGATTTGCTTGTGGACAGAGATTTGTGGCATGTTATTGAAGAGCCGAAACCAATGGTGGTAGAGTCTTCGACTTCTGCCGATAAATTTGCAACATCTGCAGATGAGTCCTCATCAAAGACAACATAATGGGATCGTCAAGATCAGAAGGCCTAATTGGCAGAAGAAAAAAAAAGAAAGAAAAGAGAAGATAGCAAGAAAAGAAAAGAAAAAGAAAGCAAGCAAGAAAGAAAGAAAGAAAGAACAAGAATAAGCATAAAAATAAGAAAAGAAAAGAAAGAAAAGAGAACAAAGAAAAAGAAATAGAAAAGAATAAGAATAAAAGAAACGTTTAATTTTTATTCATCTGCATAAGAATGTACATTGTTAGAAAAACATATATCATTGCATACACTATTAAAAAGACATGTGTTTACTAGTATGCTTATGATTTATATGTTAAGCATGTGTTGATAAAGGTTGTGCAAGTTGAGAAACAATGGAGTTATAAGAGAAATAGTGGTGAGAAGAGAAAAAATAGAAATAGAAAAGAAATATATTTATAGTAAAGTTTAATTATTTTGCTTATATGTGAGTAGAATTATACTCATTAGTAGTTATGTCCTTGAGTACCAAGAAATAATAAAGTTCATGAGAAAACATTGAGAATTTGTAGAATTTATAAGGTAGTATTGAAGAACAGCAGAATATGAGAGAAAAGAAAGAAGTAAGAAAAGAAGAAGAAAGAGAAACATCAATGTTTAAAAGAAAGAAAGAAATGAGAAAAGAAAAGAATAAGTATTAGTTAACAAAGATAAGAAGTAGTAGAATATGATTTACTTACTGAGCAATTAGTGTTCACTCTGTTATCTTTAACATTTTTGCAGGCAATAAGTAAAGTACGACCAGACGGGGAGTCAACGGGCGAGGGAACAACGGGCCACTGTTGACACTTATATGATTTTGTTATATGTATAATACAGAAAAAGTTTATGTAAATATTTTTTATTTATGTTTTATAAGAAAAGAAAGACGCACGCACATATTTTCTATGATGAGTTACTTTATACATACATAATTTATATTACATAATTGTATCATTTCCCATATGTTTACCTAGCTAGAAAGAGTATTACATTGTCTTACTCCCATGGTCCAGAATTGTAAATTGTTTCTACAAGATAACTAGTATTTTGGAGGTCCTAGTCTCTATAAACGAACTACTGGAGCATTGCAATTTCTAACCATTACCAAGCATAATATTGCATTCCATGTTAACAAATTCAGCCAATATTTAAAGTCTTCAACAATGCAGCATTGGCAGGCTTGTAAGCGGCTACTTCGGTATCTCAAGGGTACCATTCATTATGGCCTTCATTTTGAGGTTGTTGTCCCGTTGATTGTAGAAGTTTATACCAATGTTGATTGGGCCCATAACCTTGATGACATACGTCTGACAAGCGACTTTTACATATATCTTGGTGGCAATCTAGTGTAATGGTGTTCAAAGAAGAAGCATGTAATGGCCAGGTCATTAGCTAAGTCTGAATTTCTCACACTTGCTCAATCCACTACTGAAGTGATATGGTACTTGAAAATATTCAAAGAGTTGGGAGTTAACTTATGACTTAAATACCACATATTTTATGGTGTGACAATATCAGTGTTGCGACATTAACATCTAACTCGATTCAGTATGCTAGAACGAAGTATATGGAGCTAGATATACGCTTTATTCGTGAGAAAGTGGCCAATAAGAAATTGGACGTTCGTCACATTTCTTCTCTTCATTATCAAATTGCGGATATATTTACCAAGCCCTTATCTGTTTCTCAAATTCAAGTTTTTCAAGACAACTGATAAGAGCTTGAAAATTCATATTTGTTTAGTGATTTATTAAGATTTTTTTGTGGGAAAATTAGTTTAAATTTTGAAATTTGAGTTAATTGTTTCATAAATATCTTTTATGGGATCACAAGTGTGTTTTGAGTATTTTCAGGTCATTAATGATATTCGGATGAAGCATAATGTCGACAACGAAATTTTTGACAAGCAGAAACGAATGGTGCTACAATCGGATTGAAACGTGAAAGTTGAGGTGCGTTGAAGATGAGAATTTAATCTTGGAATTTCTTCTGGATAAACATGCCTCTGTATTTTGATCATAACTTGAAATGTGGACCTCGGAATTGGAGAATTCTTGTGTATTTGGAAATTTGATTCAAAGAGCTACATTTCTTATGTTTATGACTTTGACAAATTCTGATCATATCAGGCTTGTTGGAGGAAAAGAACGACCGCTGCAATGACATAGAATTGTCGCTGCAGTGATCACACTTGTATGGGCTTGGGCTGTGTAAAGCCTGGTCCGAAATTTACTTGTTTTTGTTGAATTAAAGTTTTTCCTGTTCGACCCACAAACCCTAGCACTATAAAAATAAAGGTCTTTAGTTAGTTTTAGAAAGAAAAATAAAGAGAGAGGCAAAAGAGAGAAGACTAGTCGCACTTTGGAAGATCAAATTAGGGAAGTTTTCTTTATTTCTTTAAAATCATGTTTAGTTTTACAATGGTTGTTTCTTTCATGACAGTTTTACAATGGTTGTTTCTTTCATGACAATTACGAACTAATAATATTTTTATAGGGCTAAGATGTAGTCCAAGTTTATGAATATGTATTGATGGATTTTTGTTAATATATATTTGTTAAACATGTCTTTCTAAGTTTTATTATGGTTCTTAATGCTTCAATTCTTTTATGCCTAAGAGTTGATTGATTTAATGAACTAGGTTGAGATTGAGAGATGATATCTAGTTAGTCTAATGTAATAAAACCATAGATTGAGCAAACGCTAGAGATAGGGTACCGCGATTTGTGAGGCTTTGGTAAACTTCATAGAGCTTAATGATCTCTTAAGACTTAAATCCAATTTAGAGATATCTTGGGTTAGTAATAAATGGTTAATCTGGTAATTATTCTAGAGAAAATTATTGAAATTCTAGGGAGTTTGGCCTGTAGAAAAAGTTGAACATTGTTAGCATTAATTATCAATACATAGGAGTAAATTTGTGTGAAATATGTGCCCTAGGTTTAGTCTTATTGTTTAAGCAACCAATATTTTATTTTCAATTCTATTTCTTTTAGTTTTAGTTTTGTTTTTAGAATTGTTAGTTTTAGTAAACTTGTCCCATTAAGTTCAGTTAATCAAATAATAATCGGAATAGTTTATTTTGGTATTTAGTAACGGTAATTCCCTTGGGATTCGAGCTTTATTACTTGCACGATTTCATACACTTGTGAAACCCCTGTCAACAACCTCATCAGACCTTCGGCTCTGTTTCACATTTCTTCTCTGCATTATCAAATGATAAAGGGTAAATATGTTTGGCTTATGTGCTAAGAGTGAGCATGTTAGCAGTCCTTTGATTTTGTTAAGTGTAAGTTAGCAACTCCTATAGAGTTAGTTTGTACACGTCACTTCTTAGTTAGAGAGTTGGAATACAGAATAGAAAGTTTTAGCTATAAGTTTTGAGTAATGTTAAGTTTACATCATTTCTCTTACACTATTTATCTTACATCATTATATGACAAAAGATGATTGAGTGAAAGTTTAGGATTAATTTTAAATCAATCAATCATCTTTTGTCACATAATGATGCAAGAGAAATATTTTAAGAGAAATGATGTAAACTAGCACTACCCTATAAAATCTTTTGGACTTCTACAATTTTCTATGAACCTAGAAATTTTATAGTTGGAAACTTATGCATGTTGAGGTAATACATCAATAAAATAAATTTTACTAATAATTGATTTAAAAGGTTTGTTGTTATATATCTGCTTATAAATGTTTGATGTCAAAGTAATTTGAGATATAGGAGGAAATTAAATTCAACTAACTTACTGAAGTATTTATAAATTAGATGTGCAAGTACTAAATATGTGAATAAGTAAAATAAATAAATAATTGTTATACTATAATTATTTGAAATAAAGATAACTAACGCATAAGCATATTTAAAAAAAAAAAAAAAAAAAAAAAAAAAAAAAAGTTGATTCTTTGAAAAAGAGGAAGAGAAAAATATTTCATTTTCCTTCTAATTTATCTCCCTTAATTCAATTAGTTACCGATGTTACAAGATTTGCTAATCATCTCAAAAGTTCAATCATAAATTTAACAAACATTAAAACGAATAAAAAAACATTATGGCTTTCATCTATACTATATGAGGAGCTTAAATCATTATGACTAAATTATGTAACTCGTTATTAAATAATAATAATATAAACCATCTAGCCTTACAATATTTACATCTGAATTTAAAAAGTAGGATTTTTATAGGAAGCTCCCATGCGTTTCACAATCAACCCATTGGTTTCAGAAATACGACCCTAACCCCCATCCCGTTAAATATTTATGTTAGAGTTAACTTAGATAAAGGTATTATTGATATTTCAATTATATAGAAGGGCAATTTTGACCTTTCTAGTTTCAAGTTTGAAGAAAAACCCTAAGGTAATTTTACTTTCTTCCCCGTCATATTTTTCATTCTTATTTTTCCTCTCTTCTCCTTTTCATCTCTCAATTTGGATTATTATTAGATTTTGTTGACGGGTAATTTTGCACCGCCAATCAATTGATGAACCGGTCAGTCGCAAATGAACTGACAAGTTGATATATACTGGATGGGCGTAAAATACGATCTGATTGTGATATAAAATTGACACATATAAAACTGAAATAACAGTCGACACACAATATTTAAAGTGGTTCGGATGCTTAAATAGCAAATCCTACATCCACTGAATCTTATTATGGATCGAACAATATCAAACCACCCTAATTGGCGATATGAATATATTGATATATAAAGGTATAAGACTCTTTGAGAGACTTTCGTATTTGATCTATTTCTCTTAATGATTGTTCCAAAAGATTCCAGAGAGCCCGCCCCCTTCGGGGAGGGTAATACACTTGTATTTATAGGAGTTTTAGAGGCGGTTACTGTAGTCTCCACTTGATGTGCAAGTTGATCTGATTAGCTGTAAAAACCTTATCGATCCACCAGATGTCACGATGAAAATCTCTTGGAGGCTTTAATGTTAAACCAAGTGGTATCAATTGGGGAACAGCTAAGCGATGATGACATCGGTAAGACAGGTGTAGCGACCTTAGAGGTCGCGGCAAACGGTCACTATTCATATTTTTGAGTAATACAATTTCACCCTGCTCACATATATCCTGCGTCATGGTGACATCGTCATTATATCTGTCGCGATCTCAATGGCTGCATGAGGTCACCTTGGAGAACGACATTTTTCCCTATCACAGATTTTAACAGTCATTGGTGATTAATTTTTTTGGAGGCTAGCTTGATGAGATTTTTTTTAATAAATTTTGGATGATGAATTGATGAAATTTTTTATAAATTTTGGGAGATGGAGAGTGATGGATTAATGATGTTGTTGATAGAATTTTAATGTTAAAGCTGATTGAATGTGGGTGATGAAATTTGATGTTAATGTTTTTCGCTTTGCTATACGGTAAAGTTATAAAGTTTATTTGATAATTAATAAAATTTTATAAGTTTTGTTTGAAAAGTGTGAATTAAATATCTTTGGGGGTAGTTAATAGAATTAGAGTAGTGCGTAAGACGTCATTTCCATATTTCACAGTTTTTTATTGACAGATTTTAACGGAATGGGGGCTAGCCTCGTATTTCCTAAACTAGTAGGGATTTACTGTAATTCATGAATTGCGTGAGGGTTTCCTATGAGGATCCCTTTAAAAAGTTAAAAAAAAAAAACTGTCATTTATTGAACCTGAAAATTTCATAACACTTAAATTGAAATTACTACTTTACTATAATCCTACAAACAAATCTAAAAATCTTTTTTCTTATATTTAATAACTAAATAAAGTAAAATAGTATTTACACCGGTAGAGGTAGTTGTAGCCGACTACTATGACCTCATCATTGGCGACTTCTTGTCATTGTCAAAATGATTCCAAAGACAAAACTAACATCCAAACAATGCTCTCAAAAAGATGTACCCATCTATATAACTTGATATATTGATTCCTAAACAATTGTAACCTATGGTTATATTAATAAATGTGAGGACAAATTAGTAAAATAAATTTATGAAAGTTTTAATTTAGAATCTAAACAAACAAAACGATTAATGTAGTGTTAACAGGTACTAAATTCTAATAAGTGTTAAGTGGGAAAAAAAAAATCCCTCAAGAATATTATTCCAATTTTATCCTCCCTATAGAGTTCATTAATATCTTTTATAATGTTTTTTTTTTTCTTAATCCAATTTTATAAAAAATTATTTAAAATCATTTTTTTCTGAATGCATCTGTTATCAATTTTAACTCAACTTTTTCTTTTATTGTTATAACAAAATAAATATGTTACTATTTATCCCATTAAAATTTTTAAACTTAAACAAATAAACCCCATATATCTACAAAATAACCCTTATTTTTATATTTTCACTACTCATGTTACACTTTTTCAATCCTTGTTTTATATAAATAGTATCAAACTTATAAATTCTGATTGATAAAGTATGAGAGAATTAATTGAAATATTAATAAAAGTTTTAAGGGAGATATTATCATTGAGGGTCACAATTCTCTACTAAATTATATCAAAGGATATAAGTTTCAAAAATATCAATTAGAAGACAGTTAACGATAATTAACCATTATATTTAATTGTGTAATCACAAAATGATATAGTTGCGCCTAACATTTAAAAATAAATTAAATAGAAAAATTATTTGAAGAAAAATAAAAAATAAAACTAAAATACTTTCACAACTAAAAAATTTAATAGAATAAAATATTTTTAATTTTTTTTTTTGAATCATAGGGGTGTTTATGTGATTTTGTGATTACATAGTTAAATATAACTGTCAAACACCGTTAAATGTCCTCTGATTAATATTTCTAAAACTTATATCCTCTAATTAATCAAGTAAACTTGTGTACCCTCTATGATAATATCCCTAGTTGATGTTTTTTATTTATAAGCAACATGAGACGAAATGAGGAATTTATTGTGTGGAGGGCTGGAATTTTTTTTTTTCAAAATAATACATAATTATATATTTTTTGACATAATTATCCAGTTTTATTCTTAATTATATTCAAATTTAACATAATTTTTCAAAAGTTTTGATTTGTTAAACAAATCTATCATGTATCAAAGCAGCTATGACTAACGTCATGGAAAATCCTGAACAATTTTCTTTCCTTTCAAACATCAGCAAGAAAATAAAAAAATTTCAACAAAAATAAACGAAACTCGTTCTTATCAACCAAATACAATTTCACACAAAGACAATATAAGCTTATATCTCCCTCAACTAGTCATCTCTTTTTACACTTCCGCCAATTGCTATAAAAGTCTACAAAACAAATAATGCTTTCTGAAAATTTGATAATGTTAGGGGTCAAACAAAATGTGATAAAACTAGAAAATTTAATTAAATTTTAGGGTCAAACAAAATTAACTACATTTCCAAAACTTATCCTATAATCAATATATATATGCATCTTTTAACATAAACACCTCTTTTATAGTTGTTTTCTCTGTTACAACTTCCAAAACTCTCCATCACTACGCTAACCCAAGTTCACGTACACTAACTTGGGTTCACACACATGTGGACTTGATGGTTTTACGCAAATTATCAGATTCATCGTTCCCAAATGAAATACATAACAACTCTCAACTTTTGTCATTTTCATACTGTAAATATGTCTTGAAATCACACAAACCTAGCTGGATATTCAACAAAGAAAGTCCAGATTTTTGGCTTGGATGCTACTGGCAGCTTGAAAGGAAGGCAGTTGGACTCTTGGATGTTGCTGGCAGCTTGAAAGGAAGGCAACTGGACTCTTGGGTGCTGCTGGCAGCTTGATAGGAAGGCAGTTGGAGTGGCTAAAACTTCTCATGAAGACAGTTGGTGAAACAACCGCAATTCTTCACCTTGAAAAATCTTTTTTTTTTCTTCTATTTAAAGGCAGCATAAGCTGCGGAGAAGTGTGAGAGTTAGAGTGATTTGGAGAGAAAAATCAAAAGACAAAAAATCTCTGATTTGTATCTGTGAAAAGAGAGTGTTGTGAGAGAGAAAAAGTTCGTATATTTTTTCCTGAAGGGTTTCCATGAAAATACCCTGTGTCAATTATTTTATATCTCTGCAACTTTATTTTTGGCATTTTTCTGAATATTCTGAGAAGCCTGATAATATAGAGGTACAGGAGGAGTCTGAATCTGAGAGTCCGCCATATAAAGCATTACTACAAGTAGAACAAGAAGGCAGATAATACCTCCAGCTAGATATGCAGATATAGTCTCCTATGCTTTGGCAACCGCAGAGACTTGCAGGGAGGAGAACCTTCAACTTAGGCAGAAGCTATAGCAAGTAAACAAGCTTCCAGAATGCTCGATGGCCATGCAATAAGAGATTCGGTCTCTTAAAAAAAATCAGACTTGGAAGCTGTTCAAGTTGCCAAAGGGAAAAAAAAATTGTAGGCTATAAATGGGTTTATAATTAAGAAGAAAGAAGGCATTCAAGGTACTAAAGAACCTTGGTTTAAAGTACGACTAATAGCCAAGGGTTTAACGCATAATGAGGTGTAAATTATCATGAAGTATTCTCTCCTGTTGTAAAATATAGTTATATTCATGTTTTACTTGCCATGGTAACCACACGTAACTTAGATGTTGAACAGCTCGATGTCAAGACAACATTCTTACATGATGAGCTAGAGGCGCAGATTTATATGTCTTAACCACCTGGTTTTGTGGTTCCAGACAAAGAGAATTATGTTTGTTTTCTAAAGAAATCATTATATGGATTGAAACAAACCCTGAGGCAATGGTATAAGCAATTTGAAATTTTTATGATTAGGAATGGTTATACCAAGAGTAATTATATTAGTTGTGTTTATTTTAAAACACTTTCTGATGATTCGTTTATGTACTTGTTGTTATATGCTGACTGCAACTAAGAACAATCATGAGATCAACAGATTAAAGACTCAACTAAGTAAAGAATTTGAGATGAAAGATTTCAGACCAGCAAAGAAGATATTGGGAATGGAAATCCGAAGAGATAGACATGCAGGTAGGTTATATTTTTCACAAGCAAATTACATACAAAAGGTGCTTGAACATTTTGGCATCGATCAGTCCAAACCAATAATTACTCCATTGGCATCTCATTTCAGATTACATTGTTTTCATCATCTCAAAATGAGGACGAGGTGGAACACATGTCACGTGTTCCATACGCTAGTGCAGTTTGATGTATGTTATGGTCTACACTAGGCCAAATATTTCAAATGCAATTATTGTTGTTAAAAGGTACATGGGAAATCCAGGTAGAGAACACTGGAATGCTATGAGATACTTGAGAGGCTCTATAGATGTGTGCTTCGTCTATTGAGGAAAACATGATGCAGGTGGAGCTATTGTGGGTTATGTAGATTCAGACTATACAGGAGATCTCAATAGGAGACGTTCTTTGACTAGGTATGTTTTCACTTTTTTGGGGTGTGCTATCAATTGGGAGACGACACTTAAGGCTATAGTTGCACTATTGACAACAGAGGCAGAATATATGGCAGTAATAGAGGTAGTGAAAGAAGCGTTATGGTTGTGTGGTTTAGTTAGCAGTCTGGGATTGATATAGAAGAAGATTGTTGTCTATGCGACAATCAGAGTGCCATACACTACCAAAATCAAGTGTCTCATGAAAGGATTAAGCTTGTTGACATTAGATATCATTTTGTGCAAGAGATCATTGAAGAGGGAAAGATCACAGTTGAGAAGATACATACAACAAAGAATCCAGCAGATATGATGACCAAACTAATTCCAATAGCTAAGTTCAAGCTGTGCTAGGACACTATTGGATGTTGCAAATAAGCTATAGTATCAAGGAGGGGCAAGGGAGAAAGATATGTAACATTTTGTGGATTTCAAGCCAAGGTGGGGAATTATAAATATGTCTTGAAATCACATAAACCTAGCTGGATATTCAACAAAGAAAGTCTAAATTTTTGCCTTGGATGCTATCAGCAACTTGAAAGGAAGGCAGCTAGACTTTTGGATGTTACTGGCAGCTTGAAAGGAAGGCAGTTGCACTCTTGGGTGTTGTTGGCAGCTTGAAAGTAAGGCAGCTGGAGCTTATGGATTACACACTTAGAAGACAATTTGAGAATTAAGAAGTGTGAGGGGGTATTTTCGTCTTTTAAGATAAAAGGGTATTTGGCAACCTCATAGTGCAATTAAATTTGCTGAAGTTGTTGCCTATATTTAATTTTTATATTGGAATTAAAATCAGTGAGATTACATATATTTAAATATATTTGTAGATATATTTAAATGTATTGTTATTATGATTCCCTAGCCACCCATTCTAAAAAATGTGAGAGAAAGAATTTTTTTTTTTTCCAAAAATTCTTCACTTCTTGATCCTCAAAGCAATCAACTTATTCTAGCAAATATTTTATTGTAAAGTCGTCTTGTCTTTGTGTGGATTACTATAAGTGTAATCCTGGTATTGGATTGGGAGCGAAATAACGAAATCCAGAGAAGGAGCTATCAAACGTGGGTATGAAATCAAACTTTTATATTCATGCTCTGTTTTAACATGTAAACAATTAATCAAGTACCCGGATTCAAAAGGAAAAAAGGAATCATTGTGTTTTCTTTGTTTTAAATTTTTTTGTTTTTTCATTGCGTATGCACAACGATATCCTAACAGTTGAGCACCCAGTACCATACGTTCATACCCAGAAATGTATGATAGAGTCATTTATAAAGTTTATCCAATTAATTGCAAGAACTTTGCAATTACATATGCAATTACCGACTTTTGCCTGGGCAAATGTTGTTTTTTATGCTACGGCGTTAATTCGTCTAAGACCCATTGCATATCATCAATACTCTGTAATACAGCTTGTAAATGGACATCAGCTTAATATATCCCATTTACGAACCTTTGGTTGTGTTGTGCAAGTTCCAATTGCACCCTCTCAACGTACCAAAATAGGACCCCAACGTCGTTTGGGAATATATGTTGGCTATGACTCACCATTCATCATCAGATATCTTGAAGCCCTTGACAGGTGATTTGTTACCGCACTTTTTGCGGATTGTCATTTTGATGAGACAACATTTTCGTCTTTAGAAAAAGAGGTAAAGCCTCATAAATTAAGGTTTGAACTTTCTTAGAAAGTGAATTCTATGTCTCATCAAGATCCTTGCACGTCTCAATCTGAAATTGAAGTGCAAAAAATAACGCATTTGCAAAATATTTCCAATCAAATGCCAAACGCATTTACAAATGCGGCAAAAATAACAAGATCATACATTCCTGCTATCAATACACCAACAAGGATTGATGTTACCAATGAACAATTCATGCGGGTAGCGATCGATTCATCTGTTGCACGCCAGAAGCGTGGTAGGCCTATTGGAGCCAATGATACTGTTCCTAGAAAAACAAAAGGCACATAATCAAATAGGTGCCAATATTGAAAATACTGGAATAATTGACAATTTCACATCTTATAAACTAACTCTAGAAGAGTTAATAGTCTCTGAAAGGACACAAGCCCCTGAAGAGGAACAAATCTCTAAAGAAGCACAAGAACATAGAAAGGAAGAAATTTCTATAAACTATGCTCACACTAAATAAATATGGAATCGTGAGACAATTATTGTCAATAACATATTCTCATACGTAGTAGCTACTGAAATTATGAATGATGAGTTTGAGCTACATTCTGTTGATGAATGTCGAAAGCGACATGATTGGCCAAAATAGGAAGAAACAATTCAAGTAGAATTGACCTCTCTAACAAAACATAATGTATTTGGACTTGTAATCCAAACGCTTGAAAACGTGAAACTCGTAGGACACAAATTGGTATTCACAAGGAAACGTAATGAGAAAAAATGAGATTGCTAGGTATAAGGCCAATCTAGTAACTCAAGGTTTCTTGTAGAGACCTGAAATTGATTTTTGAAGAGACGTATTCACTAGTTATGGATGCGATCACATTTCGATACTTGATTAGTTTATCAGTCTCAAAAAGACTTAATATGTGTTCATGGATGTTGTCACTGCGTATTTGTATGGTACACTGGATAATGATATCTATATGAACTTCCTAAATGATTCAAAGTGCTAGAAGCAAATAAATCAAGTCAAAGGAACATGTATTCAATAAAATTGCAAAGATCGTTTTATGAGTTGAAACAATCGGGACGAATGTGGTATAATTGTCTTAGTGAATATTTGATGAAGAAAAGGTACATAAATGATCATATGTATGCTCGTGTGTTTTTATAAAAGGGTTAGAATCATGACTTGCCATTGTGGCAATATATGTCGATGACATAAACTTAATTGAGACTCTTGAAGAGCTCACAAAAGATGACGAATACTTAAAAAGAGAATTTGAAATGAAAGATCTGGGGAAAACAAAGTATTGTCTCAGCTTGCAGATTGAGCATTATTCAGGTAGAATATTGTTCCATCAATCAAATTATTATGGATAAGTCTAACCCCTTAAGTACCCCTATGGTAGTTTGATCTCTTGAATCTAAGAATGATCCATTTCATCCTAAAGAAAACAACAAAAAGATATTTGGTCATGAAGTATCGTATCTAAATGCAATAGGTGCCCTGTTATATTTGGCACAATCTACAAGACCAGACATATCATTCACAGTAAATCTGTTAGGAAGATTGAGCTTTACACCAACTCGCCGACATAGGAATGGGATCAAACATATCTTTCATTACTTTAGTGGAACAAAAGACTTGAGATTATTTTATCCAAAGAAATATGTTAATGACCCTAAATTAGTTGGCTATACAGATGTTACGTACCTTTCTGATCCCCACAAAGCCCGCTCGCAGATGAGATATGTCTTTACTTTTAATGACACTGTAATATCATGACGCTCTACAAAACAAACATTGATTGTCATTTCTTCCAATCACTTCGAAATTCTTGCACTTCATGAAGTTAGTCGAGATTGCATATGGTTAAGATCTGTTATCCATCATATTGAAAATATATGCAATTTGTCACGTACCACATACGCTCCCACAATTATAAATGAAGATAATGTAGTATGTATTGCTCAATTCAGAGAGGGATACATCAAAGGAGTTAAAGCCAATTAAGCATATTTCACCAAAGTTCTTTTACGCTCATGAACTTCAGCAAAATCGAGAGATTGATGTCAAACAAATATGCTACAGTGATAATCTTGCATATTTATTCACTAAGGCCTTACCGGCATCAATATGTGAAAAACTAGTGTAGGACATTGGCATTTGGCGGCTCAACAAGTTACTAAATTAATCTTACCATTATGAGGGAGAGTATTGATCAAGAGCAAAATTGATTAGAGGGAGATTTTTAAAAAAGTTTATTATACTTGATATATGTGCACTTTACTCTTTTTTCTTTGATCAAGTTTTGTCTCATTGAGTTTTTCCGATAAGGCTTTTAATAAGGCAGTATGAAACACGTCCAACTTCACAATTTCATTGTAGAGTTGTATTTCTTTATTAATGTTTTTGTCCCACTAGGTTTTCTTAACTAAGATTAAATACAGTTGTTTGTAAATGGTAGATATTAAAAGGAGAGTGTCGTAAATAATGAACTTCCACCATTGACCAAGTGGTGTAGGTAACCTTGAGTAGAGCTGGAAAAATGAGTCGGGTTAGGCGGGTCAGCCCTAACCTAACCCAAAAAAACCCGCCCAAAACCCGATTTAACCCGGCCTGCATAGGAGGCGGGTTGGCCCAACCTGCCCAAAGGTTTATATGCAGGGCGGGTTGGGCCTGATTTTTACAACCCGCCAATCCGTCGGGTTATTGTAGCAATCCGGCGGGTTGACTTTTTCAAAAAAAAAAAATTTATTTTTCCTTTTAAAAAAAATTACTTTTTAATTTATAATCAATTCATCAATTAATCAATACTAATCATATAATTAAAATTAATCAATCATTATCAATT